>WSTW01000008.1:0-142042 GCA_019632305.1 Tulasnella sp. 403
AAAGGTCAAAGTCATGCAAATAACCAGGTGGGGCGCTGTGGGAAGATCGGATATAAGGTATCGCACCAGAGGAAAAGAGTCAACATGTACAAACGTGCCTGCAAAATCTAGTGAGATCCTCCAGACCTGGACTCTTACGTGTCCAGGAATCCATTTTAATCCTCCCTTCTCCGTCCAAGACTTACCGGACCACTCTGTCATCCGGAATACCTCTGGAAGGAGCCTTACGTGTCCCCACCGTATGCCACTAAAGTGGGATCACGTCTTATCAACGTCACGCTTGTCAATCCCTCGTTTCCATTACTTCTCCACTCCGGTTGTCTTGCCAAATTGCCCGCTTTCGTCTTCACACCTACGTTATTCTCTTCCCGGATCCCGTCGACTTTGCCTCGTCGCTCAAAAGCGTGCTTCTCACCAGGATGGTAGTCGAGACACGCCGCCAATGCACAGAGGACACGTGCGGAGTGTTGGACGCAATACACGCAGTTCCGATTTCCATGAGGCGATGGAGGCCGAAATGAGTATTGCTCAACAGCAAGTAACGTCCTCTGCTGGCGTCCATACTCATAGTTTGGCGCGAGTGCGGAGCCGGCTTCCAATCAAGCGCAAGGACACCACCCTTTCAATGCATAAAACGCAAGCCCTCGAGCAAAGGCCGCTCACGGACTTTCAGACGGGAGATGTAGTCCCAGACGATATATTTGAAATGCATGAACCTCCCGACGCTGGTGGTAGTTCTGTAGAGGGCGGTTTCAGCGATGGCCCAGCGAAGTACGACCTTTCTGATTGGCGGAATAGAGCAGTATCCCGTATGCCTAACAAAGACGACCTAATCAAAAACCTTCGGCCTAAACGCTACCGACGACAACCAATGATACGAGAACTCGCGGCCCATGAGCCTTTCCACGATGAGGTCCAGACATATGTGAAAAGGCTAGACTATACCCACACATGGACGGTCATATGCTGATCCTGATGCCATAGATCCACCCAATTGGTCAAAGCCGAAAAGCTGCACTCTGATGCGGAGTTCAAGAAACGGATAGAGCTGCCAGTTGAGACCCTTGAAGAAACTGGATTCTGTATCTCGGGCTTGAAAGGTTACTGGATGAAGGCCTCCGACACTCGTGGCACGTCGGCTGCCGCATTGTCAAAGGGACCTGGCATCGTACTCAAACAGAACCGGTTTAGGTACGATCCTGCCTCCCTTTCTCTAGACCCATCCCGTCCTCACCAGCCATTCTTCAATCCTTTAGAAAAGGTGACCAGGTCCGATTACAACTCCTGCACCCCAAACGTGAACCACCAGTAACCAATGGCAAGCAAGTAGAACCCAAGACGGTGTTTGGTACTGTTCTGGGAAAAGACAAGACCACTATTCGAGTTACCCTGGACCAGTATTTTGACCTATCAGGTATAGAGACGAACTATGTTTGGCGGTGCGATCCACTCGTTATAACTGACGGTACGTGATGCTGACATCCGACCTTTACTCAGGTTGGACTTGTGGTCGAGTGATATCGTCTTGAAAAGAACTCTCGAGGCGATTAGCTGCATGCACCACACACCATATCCAGAACCTGTGGTTCAACCGACAGAATGGATCGTCCGGGGCACAGATGTCAGAGACATTCTCCTCGATAGCTTTCAGGAGACAAGCAAGATGACCCTCCTCGAGTCAAGTTACCACATCGACCAGAGCGCGTTCTTCTCCAAGGATTCCGCACACGGAGCTAGTGTGTTGACGGAAAATGATCTTATCCGGAGCTGGGTAGACAGGTATCGGCGTCCTGATCCCGTCATTGTGGAAGGCGACCCGGAGGTGAATCTAAACGCAAGTCAGTTGAGGGCCATGGCATTCATGATAGGTAACCGGGTTAGTTTGATTCAAGGTGTGAGTTGATCTTTCGCCGCCCCCTTCCCATATCCGTATGCTGATCCACTGACCTCCATCCAGCCCCCGGGTACAGGCAAAACGCGAACTATCGCAGAAACCGTAGCCTTACTCAAAATCCACTTTCAGATACCGCAACCTCTCCTTATCTGCACATACACCAATGTGGCCCTGGACAACCTCCTTGAAGAACTCGTCGCCAAAAAGCTTCGACCACTTCGAGTGGGACGCAAAGTGAATGACGATCTCGAAGATTATAGTCTTGAGGCGAAGATGGAGCAGCATCCCCAGAAGGCCAGGCTCGACTTTCTAAAGAAGAGGCAGGAGTATTGTGTTGATAAGGTGGAGCAGGTCAAGTCGCTCGACCTTTCGCTGAAAGAGAAAGAGGACAAAATCTGTAAGCCTGCCAAAAGCCATTCCTCCGACTAGTTTGCTGATTCACTTGTGTAGTACATTGGCACTCTGAGGCAAATAGCGCGCGACAAGGAGTATGGCGTGTGGGAATGGAAATGGCACATGATATCGCGTACGATGCTGATGTTGTAGGTATCCAACCTCTCAACTCCACCACGTGCTCGTTGATACCGGATCCCACATACTAGATCTGTGCTACCTGTATATCTGCAACGTCTTTGGCGCTCAATGTCATCGACTTTCCTATAGTGTTCTTAGACGAAGCGTCCATGTGCACTGAAGCTGCGTCGCTCATCCCCATTATGAAAGGTGTACGTCTCAATTCCCTCTTGTTTCTCACACTCTTAACCTTCCAACCTACGTAGTGTCGACACCTGGCTCTCATTGGCGACCACAAGCAGCTTCCCCCGGTGGTTGTAAGTGATGAAGGCATACGCGGTGGACTGGGCGTCAGCTTATTTGAAAGGCTAATCGTAGAAGGGAGTAAGTTGCACCTGCCTCTCACACCCGTCCCAGGCATGCCGACATAACCTCTTTTCGTTGTCTCTAGAAGTACCGACTCTAATGCTTGATGAGCAATTCCGTATGCATCCAACCATTTCCGAGTTCCCCTCCAACGTATTCTACCACGGTCAACTCAAAGATGGGACCAAAGACAAAAATGGGATCCCCCATGAATGGCTTCAACCCCCGGATTCACGTTTTCTCATATCTGACCCCTCCCGTCCAGCCGACGGAGGTGTTGACACTGGTTCTATGATAGCGAAGCAGCCCGTTGTATTTCTCGACCACTCTGGACGAGAGACCGAAAAAGGAAAGAGTAGGATGAACACCGCGGAGGCAGAAATTGTGTGCGACATTGTTGAGGACCTCCTCCTTCGCAACCCAGTGAGATACTGCGACCCCTTTCCTTTCTTACCTGCCGTCTAACATGATCTCGTCCAGTGCATGACCGGCGAATCCATTGGGATCATCGCTCCTTACACCGCTCAAATATCCCACCTGATACACATCTTCAACCACTGTTCGGACCACCAAAAACGCTTCTACGACCGTTTGGGTCGATATCGAGCCCAGGAGATGGGGCAGATCGAGATCAAGACCGTTGACGGCTTCCAAGGTCGCGAAAAGGACGCCATCATCTTCAGCACGGTGCGGAACAACAGCTACGGGTTTATAGGGTTTGTTGGGGATGAGAGGAGACTGAACGTCGGAATCACCAGGCCAAAGAAGGCGTTGTTTGTGGTTGGCAACGCGAGCACGCTACGGGCGGGAGTGGGCGCGACTTCCAAACACGGCCGCTTGTGGCCCTTCACTCGGTTTGCCAACAAGTACACCCACCCCCAAGATTCCTCAACACAGCAAACCGATCCTGCAAACATCTGGGCAAGATTTCTGGATTGGGTAGAGGAAAGGGGCCTTCTACGGCGTGTGCAGGTATCGGATTCGGATACCTAGTTTTCCTCGATAACCCCCACCTTCCTCCGGGTCCATTGTCAGGCCATTCGAACACCTCATATACTTCATATACTTTTCTCTTTTTAGTTTAACTTATCACATGTGAACTTACCCTTCGTTTTCCAACTCGTTGACACCCCAATAACATCCCATCTCAACCAGCGGTGTGTACCCAGCAGAGCGAACATCTTTCACCGCGCAGCGCGACACCTCAAGCAAACGGATGCACTAGAGGAGAGATGTGCCTTTACGATTGTATTGCCCCGGCAGAGATCAAGTTTTAGAGTGAACGGGGTGTGAATCATTGGTACATATCGACATTCATCCGCTATTTCATCCCCTAAGAACCCTCGAGCACCTTTGACCACGAGGTTGGACAGTCTCAAGCGGATTTGCCGGCACCGTTCTTGCTGTGTTGCTCGACCTCCTTTTCTAACTCCGCCTGTCCGATACAAACTCGTTAGAATTCAAGGGTGTATAGTACGTCGCTGCGAAAGAGGTTACTTACAAGAGCTTGTTTCTGCTGTTCAATCTGAAGGGCGGCACGAGCGTGAGTAAAACGGAACGTTTAGGAAAATGGGAGGTAAACGCGTACCTTCTTTCGCAGCTTCTCGATGGCTAGGGCTTCTTGTTGACGAGCATACTGGTCTGCAAGATGAATACGGCGATGAGTGAAATCATGGCCAGGGTGGGGGAGAGATGGGATGCGGACCTTCGTGAGCCTTTTCCTTCTTGCTATATTGTCGATGTCAAGATCTGTAGTAGTAATGATAATCATTGCACGTACCCGAACTCCCGGGACTGAGCGGTTGCGCCAGCAATTCTGCTGTCCGTGTAGGAACGGATCGCAACGGTGCGAATTGGGGTTCGTCGGATGGCTCTGGTAAGCATTGTGTCTGTCTTGTATGGTGTGTTATGCCGTCATTGTATGTAGGTTTGATGTTGAGGTATGTACTTACGTTGTTGGGAATATGAGAGTTGAAGGTGTCAGTTCAGATCGAAACAGCCGGAGAACGTCATGCGGCCGGCTATATCGGCTTTAGCACCCGCTCCCTCCCGATCCCGTAAGTATCGTGTCGGTGTCGGGTCCGCCCTCAGCCCTTAACCGTCACTCGCCTTTGCTCAGTCTAAACGTCTGGAATATACCATGTAGCGAAGCAAATGTTAGGCGTACACTACGAGCTTGTACTCGATCCCTTGTCTCTGCTATTTTGCGAGCCTCCCGAACCCAGTTGCTCAGCCCTTTCCGACTTGGACTTGAGTACCTGAAGTATCTCAGAATAGGTCTCCTGTCTCAAGTTTTGTGCCTCTTCACCCGTTGACGTTGCCAGTTTGGTCAAAGCGCCCCTGTCAATCTGGTCGAACGATAGGAATCAGAAGATACTCCGGTGTGTCTTGCGAATCCACCCACCGAGCTCAACGCCTTATATCACACAGTCAAAGCCGTCAGTGTGCCATTCTGTAATCTTTGAACGTTCGGCTACATACCTTCTCGCCTCCAGGAACACTCTTCAACCACGACTCCAGAGAGACATTACTCTCCGCTGCCTTCTCTTTCGCTTGTTTGATCTTCTCCTGCAGCAGATCTTTAAGTTGCTTGGTGTTCTCCTCGTTGAAGCCTCCTTTAGCTTGGGCGATTTCGCGAACTTTACCCCAGACACCAGTGGCAACTGCTGCAGCTCCGCTGCCGGTAGTCAGGGCGGAAATTGTGCCACTGTCGGAGAGAAGCTTCTTTACATCGTCTGGAGCTTTGGAGAGATACTCCTTCTGACCCTTTTCCCATACTTTTTGTGCAGCAGCTTGCGAGAGTTCCTTGACTTCCTTTGCCTTGGTGTCGACCAACTCTCGGGCCTTGGCCAAGGCTTCTGGGGAGAAGCCCTTCCTGTAGATGTCGACAAGCTGTTTGATGGTATCACGATAGAGGTCTTGGGCTTGTTGGGCAACGTCGGTGTCTTTGGCTTCTTGCACCAATCTGGTCAAATCGTCCCAACCGTGCCCTAGCTTCTCCTTCAATTCGGGGTGCTTATCAAGCACCGGGCCAACTACGTCGGCGCCGACCTTTCCAGTGAGCTCCAATAACTCAGAGGATTGCTGCTTGAATACAGCCATGACTTTGGCTAAGGTGGGGCCGTCCATTTTGCCATCGCGAACGGCAACTCTAAGATCTTGATAACCCTTCCCAAGAATGGCCTCAACTTCCTCTTTGTGGGTGCGGTGAAGCTCTTCGAGAGCATCGAAGGTAGTATCGACATATGAGGAAGCACCCGGAATGAAGACAGCATACGATTTGGCAGTGTCGCGGAAGTGCTGGATGAGCTGGTTCGGATCACGAGCCTTTTCAAAGGCACTTTCCTTGGCAGCACGTAGGTTTCTATGGACAGACCGGGAGAGGTCTGCGAGATCTTTGATCCCGCTGAAATGATAGTACGCGTAGCCTGTCGGAAAAGCGAATGTGGCTTAAGCAATATAACGTTGCGCCCTTTACGAAGCCGCCTACCTCCAGCCAATACAACGCCTCCTCCGAGCATCCCAGAAAGAAGGGGAGATATGGATGTGCTACCCTACAGACCCAGTCAGCTTCGTCAGACGAAACAAACGACTAAACGCACCGATGGAGGGGTCGTCGAGTTGAACCGTACCCCACGTGGGGCGGTGAGGCGAAGACGGGACGAAGCTAGTCGACGAGCGACGCTGGTTGAGAGAGACATGCGGGTTGATCTGAGGTTGTCGTGGTTCTGTACAAGAGGACCTGAATGCCTTTTATAGAGTTGACCTTTCCAGGAGCCGGTGACGTCAGCGTCGGCAGGAGCGATGAGCGCATACCTCAGCGCTTACATCTTCCCAAAAGTCCTCGTTGCCAAGCATGGCCGATCGGTCAATATCGCGGGCAATCACCAAAAGGCTGATTCTCCATGCCGAGGCTTGCGTCTGCTGCCGGCTGGCTGTATTGGGTGGTTCGGATTTAGCGGGCGTAGGCCCAGCTTCATTCTCGTCCGCCCTCCGGAATACATCTAGAAAAATAGATCCCACCCGCTGTTCGAGTTATAGAACGTCTGACGCAGGGAGGCTATCGCGGCAGTAATGAACATCAACTTTGCGGTTGCTCGGTGATACGCCGCATCGTCCCGGGCTCGCGCGACGCCGCACCTCGGCACACCTCTGGGGCGAAGCAAGGCATACACTGCTCGCTCATGCATTTCACTACACGAGCGAATAGGAAGATCTTCTTAAACATACGGGATATGAGACGACGGGGTGCTGTATAGTGCTCATAAGTGATACAAGAGTGAAACTGAACGGAGGAGCTCTCGGGGATGCCACACTCCTTCCCAGTGGTCCGTGTGCTTGACGGCAGTCTGTTGATCCAAGTTATCAGGGAGTATAATACCTATTGTGACCAAAAATATATCAGTTGAAGCGACTGCCATGCGTTAAGAAGATACCGCTTAGCTCGGGGCCGTACCTAATACGCTGCACAGAAAGAACGCCATCCGGTTGACCGCTCGAGAGATTGGGTTGACGGCCGATGAGCGTTGCAACGACGGTGTGTTGTTGGTAGGGTAGACCGGTCTTCTTGAAGAGGACATCGTTGCACACCAGTTGCTGACTGGTTCGGTCAAAAGTGGAATTGGTGCCGTCAAGACCGAAACTGATGAGCCCTCGCTTTACTCCCTTGGTGCCGACCACTTCAACACCCGTTCCCTAGTAACGTCGGAAGGGGCGTGTGGAGTAGGACGGGATAGGTGAGTGTCAGTTTCCGACATCCGGCATGGCAAGGCATAGTAGACGAACGGTGAATGTGAATGTCATGTAGTCTCCCAAGCGTGAAGTGAGTAGCTGCGGGGTATCGCAGGAATCCGGGGAGGGCGCAATCGGCGTCCAAGTAGTGCCTGTATCACCATTATTGACTGTAACATAACTATAAGGACATAGTAATCAGGGTCCGTGTCAAGAAGAGGCCAACTCTGAGATGGGAGATTTCGGCATAGCCACTCACTGGATGCTTGGATCGGTAGGTTCAACGACGATGGTCTGGTCTGCCCAGGCGAGGAGTGGGAAAACGAGAGCGACGAGACAAAGTGGCGTGAACATCATGTCTAGTAGTAGTGGGTCTGAAGGGTGTTATTGGGAGGCGAGAGGAGGCGAGGTGCGCATTTAAGGACAAGTGATGTGCTTGGCACACGCCTCTGCCTCAGTGCAGTGCACATTGAACAAGTGAACGGATTAGAGCATCGCCCTCGCAGCCACCGAGAGTGGTGCTTCGAAGGCCGTGAGTACTGGGAGGTGTGTAGAAGGCGCCCGTCCGAAACCCCCAGGATAAATTCCGGTATGCCGAGAGTCAATATCATACGAAGCTTTGGTGTTAGTCGAGATATCCTCAGTGTACACCCAAGACAAGATGGGTAACTACTCACCTGCCTCTAGTTTAGGACTCAAGAGGGTGGTTGATCAGCGAGAAGAATGGTCCGGTCCGCTCTCGCGAGGAGTGGGAAGATGACAGCGAGGAGACACAGTGGCATGAACACCGCCTTTAGTGGCTCAAGGGGGGTGGATTAGAAGGACACAAGAAAACAGAAGATGTCCACTTAAGGAGTACATGCCGCAAGACGGATGCGGTGCTTGGTACATGCCTCTGCCTCGGTACAACATACACTATACAAACAGTGGAGCTAGGAGCATCGCTTGCGTTGCTGCCAAGAATGACGCTTCGAAAGTCGAGTGCTTGGAAGGTGTGTTGCAAGGGGCCTGTCAGAATACACCCGAGAAATTCGGGCTCGCTGGAGAGATGTTCGGTCAAAATGAACAGTATATGAGTTTATGTCTGCCTTTGATCCGGGGTTTAATCAATACGCCCCTGTTGTCCAAAGCACGTGAACTTAGTATCGAAGAAGGCCTGGCCGTATTTGAACGAGCCGTGGGTTATTGTAAGTACTAAGAGGACCTCAAACCGAGGCAATGGTATTGAGGGCGGTATTTCGAACACTACGCTGACAATGAACTTTGTAGGAGCGAGGGTTTGTCGAAAGGTCTTCGCTTGTCCGAGTCGGACACGCACCGCAGTAATGAACATCAACTTTGCGGTTCCTCGGCGATAAGCCGCATCGACCCCGGGCTCGCACGGTTCCTTCGGCGAGCAACTCCGGAGCTCGGCACATCTCTGGGGCGAAGTAAGGCATCTATTCGGGAGCTCGCTCATGTGTCTTACTGTGCGAACAAACAGGAAGAACATCTAAAACATACGGGACATGAGACGATGGGGTACTGAATAGTGCTCATGAGTGATACAAGAGTCAAACAGGTTGCAGAACGGAGGGGCTCTCGGAAATGCTCACACCCCTTCCCAGGGGTCCGCCCCAGTATGACCGATCTCTCAGTAGTAGTACCTAACAAGAAGATATGAGTTAAAGCAACTGCCATGCGTCAAGAAGATGCGGCTTAGGATGTGGCCTTACTTAATACCCTGCACAGAAAGAACGCCATCCTCTTCACCATTTGAGAGATTGGGTTGGCGGCCGATGAGTGTTGCAATGATGGTGTGCTCTTGATGGGGTAAACCGGTCTTCTTGAAGAGGACATCATTGCACACCAGGTGCTCACAGGTGCGGTCAACAGTGGAGTTGGTGCCGTCAATACCAAAATTGATGAGTCCTCGCTTTGCTCCTTTGGTACCGACAACCTCAACGCCCGTTCCCTAGTAACGTTGGAAGGGGCGTGTGGAGCAGGACGGGATAGGTGAGTGTCAGTTTCCGACATCCAGCATGGGAAGGCAAGGCAAGGTAGACGAACGGTAAATGTGAATTTCATGTAGTCTCCCAAGTGCGAAGTGAGCATCTGCGGGGTATCGCAGGAATCCGGGGAGGATGCAACCGGCGTCCAAGTGGCGCCTGTATCACCATTATTGACTGTAAAATAGCTGTAGATGCAAAACAATCAGGATGTGTGACAAGGAGAGACCGGGTCTGAGATCGGAGAGGTCGGCGTATCCACTCACTGGACGTTTGAATCGGTAGGATCAACGACGACGGGCTTGTGTGCCAAGGCGAGGAGTGGGAAAACGAGAGCAGCAAGGTAGAGCGGCGTGAACATCATGTCTAGTTGTGATGGTAGTAGGAGTAGGAGTAGTAGGAGTAGTTCTGAAGGGTGTTGATGGGAGACTCGACTCGGAGACAGGTGCGCCTTTAAGAGTGCAAGACAAGCGCTGTGCTTGGGACACGCCTCTACCTCAGTGCAACGTACATCTAACAATAGAACAGGTTTAAAGCATCGCGCGCGTAGCCACCGGGGCTAGCGCTTCGAAGGCGAAGTACTGGGAGGTGTTTGGGAGGCGCCCATCCGAAATCCCCAGAATAAATTCCGATATGCCGAGAGCCAATATCAGACGAAGCGTTGGTTTTAGACGACTTTTCAGTATACACCCAAGATGTGAGTGATAAATACATACCTGCTTTAGGGTTCAAGAGGGTGATCGATTCCACCGATAGAAAGGCCACCAACATGTCGGTTCTGATGTGACAAACTGCCAAAATCGAGAGCGCTAAACATTAGTATGACTCGATGCCTATGCCTTTGAGACCGAGAGCCCCAAAAATAACTTCCATCGAAAGTTGGATGTGCAGTACAAAAGGGCTCGGGGTTCACCACTTTTGGATGAGGCATAGCCCCCCGTCGCTGAGGGACTCAAACTAAGGTATAGATTAGTGTCGGTACAAGGGGAATAAATTTGGGTCTGCCAAGAATCGGTACACGGGTTTGGCCTTTGGCAAAAAGTCAGTACACGGAGAGGGCGATTCACAACGCCCCTCAGACACTGGTTTTGAGGCCTAAACCCATCAAATCCAAGGGCCAAAAATATCAGTACAGCTCCAGAGAGAGCGCCTAGAAAGTCCCTACACCCCGTAAGGCCCCGGCATACTCAAAATGTCTAAAAGTCGGTACAGACGATGAGGCATAGGTTACCGTCAGTACATGGACCCCGGCGCAATGTGGTATCGTCGAGGGTAATATTCGGGGTCGTCTTGCTGATGATAACCTTTGCCGGAGTTGGGGGGTTCTGTCTTTGCTCGTCGAACATCATCAACAGAAGCATCAACACGCTTGTGGGCATAAGCGGCCGCTATCTCCGCGTCCTTCATTTGTCTCATTCCAACTAACTTTTCCCGACAGCGGGACCATCTTAGATATGACGTCGAACGGGTAATTAGTCCGTATAACTGCCAAAACGTTATTACTGACCAGTTTCTCTCTCTAAACAGCACACGACGTGTAACACTTACGCCCAAAGCAGGTTTCGTGGTTAAAACGACAAACACGATACCTGGCACGTATACCACTAGATCAGCGGCAACGGACCAGCCCGACTCAACCCTAAACCCCAAGAATGGTGACGGCACCATTGCCGTGCCGAAGGGCTACAAGATTTTCCTTAACGTATGCTGGGACGCCCACGTGCCACCACCTCCAGAACGAACAGAGGCCGAAATCCGGAAAGCGATGATGGGTGCTGATATTGAGGACGGCGTTTATTTTGTTCCTGTGGTAGTCAGCGATGGACGACCCGTTACTGATAAAGGTACGCACCACCAACGACCTCCAAGCAAGCCGGCAGCACTAAGACTTGCGTCATGTCACTAGCGGGGAAAGCATCGTTGGTTTTTGATTGCGTCTTCAACAACGGTCTTAGAAGTCGTTCAAGTAAGGACGTTGACTTTCGAACGTTCTTAACTGGTGGGTGGTCGAGCTTTTCACTACCACGGCACCTCGTGTTGAGTCCTGTTGTTTGCAGAGATTGCACTCGAGCGAGTAGAAGATAAATCGGGTCTAACCCTCAGTCGAGGTACTTGCTTCTCCATCACGACTGCATACCAGCATATGTGATTGACACCGAGTACATAGAAATCTCAACACCGAACATTCTATCCAAAGGATCCTTGGAGCCACGCACAGTTTTGATACCTACGGCTCTCCCATCCTTAACAACACAATCCAAGCCGTTGATCGAAGAAATTCCGGACTCGAGGCGCGAAGCTCCACCTACAACCGGTAAAGGTCCCGGTAGTGACAAGCCCAGCGCCTCCGTGCCTCAATGGAGTGCCGAGGTGGAAAAGAATGGTGTGACTATAACTGTGGAGGTCCCCAAACTGGTGAGGATCTCTACTATCCTGACTACCGCTCGGAAGATTGAATGCGGTCCCTCTCATGGCAAAGACCAAACAGGACATCGTGTCGCGTGCCTCGGTGGATGTTGAAGCCCATCGAATAATATTTAGAGCTCGCGACGTGTACGACCTCGATCTTCGCCTGAGTCCGCATGCCAAGTTCACTTCGGTCACCGGACGGACTGATGAAGACAGTCCGATCGTCTCAGGAGGCAAAGGCATGCAACCAGACTCCGCCACCGCCCAGTGGAAACTAAAAGAACAAGTGCTTGTGATCCGCGTGCCCTGGAGTTGATCCTTCAATCAGCTTCGTGGCGCAGTAAGTACGTTAGGTTGAAGAATCGAGAAAACGTCAGGTTTGACTAAAGGCGAGGAAACAAAGCTCGATCGGAGAGTCGAGCTGAAGGCGCCAACGTCTTGTGTGCTTTGCCGGTCATCAAGTATGTATATTGTAACACTGGTTTGCGGGGGAGTGAAATGAAGTTACACGCTCATTGTTCCTGGTGTCTCCTAGGAGCCGCGGTCGTGTTTTCGAGGAGTGCCGCGGGTCACGCTTCGTGAGGCCGATAACTCCGTTGCGAACTCGGCTTCCGGGGTTCGTTCTCACTCCCCACTTGTCCTACCCACCTTGCACCCGACGGGACCGTGAAACAATGTCTGAGCTCTGCGAACAAGTCATTTTTTGACCAATCAAACAAATTGGAAATCTGGTCTAGCCCACCAGCTGATTTTCGGTGTCGAACAAGCCTGTGCATCCACCTTCCCATGTTCATCCGCTCGTTTTCTCTCAGACAACCATTTTTGGCACCACCGAATCAGATTTACATCGCATATCTCGTTCAACGCGTCAAGACTCGGGGTTATTAGGGATGCGGCTGAGGTTTGGGACGTGTTCACGCTTGCCAAGGTTGTGAACGTATGACGGTGGAGCCCACTGGCAGGCCACGTCACACTACGGAAGGACGAACTCTTCTACGGCTTCTCGCTCTGTGGGCCTGCCAGAGGGAAGTCCAACCTTGTTCCTGGGAGTCTACGTAACCTACCAAAACGAAAGACAAGTCAACCCGCGCGCCTTTCTCTACCGAGGTGGTCCTTGTAGTGGATGCGGCTTTCTCAGCCAGGTTTCTGGGTGTCTTTGCCGCTGGTACAGGGATCCTGGTCTCAAGAATGACGATTATGGGTGTTCCGCGGTATGAAGGTCACACAGGCTTCTTGCCTCAGAAACACACCGGCATTTTGATAGTCGTCGACTGTGCACACCAGCTGCTCAAACTAGCCAGTCGGGAATATCCGCGAATTTTTCGTGAATGTTATACTTCCTTCAAACGTTCCTGGAAACCGTATGGGCGGGAGGAGCCACGTTTGGATCATTCAGTTGTGCTCTTGGATCGTAACTCCAACGTTATCGCCCTTGAGCAGTGGAGGTGTTTCACAGCACCCTCAGACCCTCGGGCATTCGGATACGCACAGCCAGGCTACTGGACAAGGGTGGTTGAGTCCAGCTGCATAAAAGGCGGCCATACAACTGGAGTGAGAGACCCATCCCCCATCCCACCGTCGCAAGACTCGTCTCCTCCCTTCTTCACGCCCATTAGTATACCTTTCTTCACCTTTCGACATGCCGGCCCCGACCTCGTTGAGCCTCCGCGACTATGCCATCCCCACCTGGGGAGCGACCAAATCCTCCTCTGGGTGCCTGGATGATCACCGTATTCATGGCGTACGTCCTCTTCCCTTTCGAGTCGGTGTCAAAACTTAATCGATTTTGCTACTAGTACGAGCCCCTCATCCAACCCGCGCTCTTGAAATACCAAATCGGCTCTTCTGAAGTTGGCCGAAAGACCATCTGCTCGTATGTGGTGTTGTACTATCTACCCGAGACTCATTGATTGAGAGGTATATTTAGCTCCCGCCAGGCTGCTGCTAAGGTCGTCCAGGGCCGTGACCCCAGGGTGCTGGTCATCGTTGGTCCTTGCAGCATTCACGATCCCGAGCAGGCGAAGGAGTACGCTGCCAAACTCAAGGCGATCATCCCCGAGTTTGAGGGCTTGCTCATTATTATGCGTGCTTATTTCGAGGCAAGTATCACTTGAGCATTTTTCTGGTGTGAATCGAGGTTGACGGGGGCGTTACTTGGAATAGAAACCACGTACGACCGTCGGCTGGAAAGGTTTGATCAACGACCCCAACATCGACGGCACCTTTGAAATCAACAAGGGGTTGAAGATGGGTCGCCAACTTTTGTGCGATCTGACGGACATGGGCATCCCTGTCGGCTCGGAGCTGTTGGATACTATCAGCCCACAATACATTGCCGTGAGTGCACTGTCTCGCTCCACCCATTCTCCTCGGACAATCTCGGAAGGCTCACACGTCCCACGGGTCCCTGTTACTTGTTTCACGTGGTGGCTTTGTCTATGGGTGTGTAGGACTTGATTTCATGGGGAGCGATCGGTGCGCGGACAACCGAGTCGCAATTACATCGTGAACTCGCATCTGGTATTTCCTTCCCTATCGGTGCGTATCGCCCTTCCCTAGCTTCTCTGTGGGTGGGGACTTACTTTACCATTCTCCCTTTACCGACAAAGGTTTCAAGAACGGTACGGATGGTAGTGTGCAAGTCGCTGTTGATGCCATGCGCTCTGCCTCCCACGAGCACACTTTCTTGGGTGTGACTGACCAAGGTCTGGCCGCGATCGTCAAGACCACTGGTAACGACGATGTACATGTTATCCTTCGTGTGCGTGTCCAAAATGTCTTTCCCTTACTTCCCGCGGCTGACAAAGCTCTGTCACAAAGGGTGGATCCAAGGGTCCTAACTTCAAGAACGAGTATGTCAAAGCTGCTGCTGACTCTGTGGAGAAAGCCGGCTTCACCCGCTCGATCATGATCGACTGCTCCCGTGAGTGACCGTGGATCGCCCTTTGGCTGATACGGGAAAAGTACTGAATTTGGCAATTTAGACGGAAACTCCAGCAAAGACTACCGCAATCAGCCTAAGGTCTTGGAAGACATTTGCCAGCAGCTCGAGGCTGGCGAGACGGCTTTGACTGGTGTGATGATCGAGAGTAACTTGAGCGCTGGTCGACAGGACGTTCCTCCTGAGGGACCCTCCGCCCTCAAGCACGGCGTTTCTATCACCGATGCCTGCGTCGACTGGGACGATACCGTTGCCATGCTCCGCCGCCTTAACGAGGTGAGTGAATCGGCCACACGACCTGCGATAGCTTGCTGAACCAATGGGTCGACCCTCAGGCCTCTCTCGCCCGCATGGCCTTGATCAGGTCTGGCAAGATCCAAGCTCAACGCAACTGAGCAAGCCGAGTGCGATCATCGCCACTTCATGACCTGTCATCCAAAATTTCCAATAGTACTTGCATAGATTGCGCACATGGCATCTCGAATATGTAATCTAATGAACTTCTTCCCTTATAAACCCATCTGCTTGCTATGAGAATCTCGGACCCATTACGGACAGGGTAAGGGCGCGAGTGGCTTGGTCCTTGGAGGTCTTGCGAGGTCGAGATTGCATAGAACCCTCACGCACACGGGTAGATCCGGGAGTGGTGGCTGCGCATATAGAAGATTCGAAGCTGGTTAGAGATCTGACTTTAAGCCGACGGCGGATCTGTACCTCCTGGCGGGCTAACTAATGTCTACTAGAATAAAGTGAGAGCCACTGTCCCCGAAGCCCCGCAAGACTTGCCAATACATTCGTCGTATCAATTGCAGTTGTTATCAGGTTTCTAGTGGGGAATGGTTCTCTTATACGTACGGTTCTGCCACCACCAAGCAAGCGATATCGTCTCTGGATCTTGGTTTACGCCGGGTGAAACACTTCGGGTGCAAGGGGTGAAATGGATTTACAGGGCTTTGAACGCGCTCCGGGAAGGGTAAGAAGTTCTCCGACCTCACGATAATGTAATCGTCGCTAGACAGTCTGGGCTTGGTAGTGGCAACGACAACGCGTTGTGCGACACATATTATTGACCGCCGACATCGAAATTGTGGCTCAGCTTATCGTAGGTAGAAATCCTTCCTAGCATTCAGAGACTCGATAATGGCTCCGTAGGGGCTAAAGAAGGCCAATTTGTGCCTTAGGGAACTCGTATCGCCGTAGTCGTCCGTATGAATCCATGCGGTCCCAATACCACTTAGGGGACCAGGAAGACGCACGGAAGTGATCAAGGTACGGTGGAGGGCGATGCGGGTATATTCGAGAGTAGATCGGTGGCGGGGTGGGGCGGCGAAACGCGACTCCGAGCGTACAGAGACGAGGGGCGTTTCAGCCGATCCAGGCCAAATTAAAAGAACACTTCCTTAAAAGGTAAACGCGCCGCTATCGGCTACGATGGCCCTGATTCAGCCAATGAACCATACTGGAGTATGATAGGAGGAAAGCTCAAGCTTTTCTGCTCTGTGGTTGAGTTAGCCTGCCGTTGGCCCCGGACAAACAGATTTTCCCACATCGAATATTGTTCGATTTCTGGAGAACAAGGCAAGTCTCTTTCCCCCTCCCGAGTTGCTAAGTGTCAATTTGCTTCGTCTCCAAGATGTTACGTCGCCGGGTGGTTCCGAAAAAGATCAGTCGGAGATTGGCCAAATGACATTTCCCTTTTGCAAGTGGATTGGGTTGACAGATCTCGTTTCTCGGTCGACCTTGAGTTTGAGTTTCTGATGGGCGGCTGTCAACACTCCCATCGCCCGCTCTCAAAAAGGCCCGCTCGTCCGTCCAAACTTCTACGTTCCCATTCCCTCTCTTCCCCATGTCTAACCCGTCTCTTCCAATCCACAACGGTTCTGGCTTTGTCATGCCACCATACGGCCAGTCTCTCTACCGTGACCCCCGGCTTCAACAACGCTCCCTTCTCCCGGCACTTGACGTCCACCCAAAACCAAAATCCCACGTCAGCGAGTCTAACCCGTCTCTTGGCGCGTTGGGGTTCAACCTTCCGTACACTCCCGGTGCTCCTTTGTCCGCGGCTCACAGTCTTGCTACAGCTTTTGAAGGCCTCAAGATGTCTTCAGCTGTCTCTAAACGAGTGCCGCAGAGTGGCGAATGGCTGTATGTGTACACCTTCTTCTCCCAGCGATGCTGTTTACTCAGACGCGTCCTTCCTTTGTCTCTCCGTCTAGCTGCCCCTCGGCACGTTGCATGGCTCACAACTACTTTAAAAACACCCATTGCCATATGTACGTTCCATTTTTCCACTCGGCGATTTTTTTTGCTTATCCGCTTACACATTCTTCCAGATGCGGTTCATCACGTCCTAACAACACCGAAGCATCCGCCACTAACATCTCGAGCTCTACGTCGAATCCTTCCACCCCTCCCCGTTCCGCATCTTCGTCTTCCACCAATTTCAGCTTCACTTCCTCGCCTTCTTCTGCAACCAGCTTCACATCTGGTCTGAGCAACCCAACCACCAACGTCCTCTCGACTATGATCTGCAACTTCGCACGTCCCGCGTTGAGCGACCTCCCCGTTGTCCCCGTACCAGCTCCTCCTCGGTTCCAAATCGCCTCCCAGGTTTCGGCGGCGGGACACCCTGAAGGACTTATGGGCCCTGGTGTCGAAACAGTGTACGCGACACCGAATGTTTCTGCGCTCCTCAACAATACCGACGTCAGCACCCCAGCTCTGAACGCGGTACCAGGTCTTGCTCCACGTGTTCCCTCCCCCGCGATCCCACCAACTGGCCTCACTCCACCTCCCCAAGCCAATGGTAGTTCTGCCAACGGCTCTACTATTAACTTCCATACTATCCTCGCTCCTTCAGGCGTCCGCCTTGCCCAAGGTGGTCGCGTTCGCAATGTCTCACCCGACGAGTCTAACCCTATCCTGATGTTCTGGCCGGACAACGAGCCACTCCCATCGGCGTCTCAGTGTCGCCCACCCCTCCCCCCGGGTTATCGGGCTCCTGCCAATAGCAAGACTCCCCATGGCGGTCCCAGCCTTGGCTTGCCCCCCATATTGAATACGGGAAATGTGGGGCCAATGGCGAAGCAACCTCTCGATTGGATGTGTGGTGTATGTGGCTACACGGTACGCTCTTGACCTGGCATCTGGCTCCGATTCGTTACTAACCCGGGTTTGGCCTACGTAGAACTGGCGTCGCCGCAAAGTCTGCCAATGCTGCTTCCCTTACGCTCCAGGAAACGAACCTCCGGCCAACCACGCGGATCGTATCAAGGTGATCACCGCTCTACTCCTCGCCGCTCACCAGCAACAACAGCGGGAACGCGAATCGTCTGATTCGGTCGGTGGCCTGCCCTCACTTCCCCTAAACCATCCGCTCTCCTCATCCAACGCGATGAACGCGGTCCACCAAGGCCCGATGGTCGACACCTTGCCCGCCATACCACAACCTCAGATAGCCCCTATGCCCATTAGGACTATTTCTCTTGACGCCGGCATACCTCAGCTCACTTCTGTCAACTCGTTGAACACCTACCGCAGCGGCACTCCAGCCGTCGTCGGCTCTGTCGCGAGACCCGCGATCCCTACCCGAGTTGCTTCGTCCAGCGCCCTTTCCGGCGGTGCCCCATTGCCACTGTTCGGCTCTGAGCTCCTCCCAGCCAACGCGAAAAGTATCTGGGCCATGGATGGAGAGGCAAGGCAACCTGGCAGTGGCGGTGCAATCGCGCGTCCTCCTTCGACATCTACCACGACGACGGCTAGCTCAACCCCTTCTGCGGCGAGCGCTAGTAACACTTATCCATGGCCGGGAGTTATTGGGGCTACTACCAGCAGGAATATCGTCGACCTGGCGTCTACCCCTTCATTGCTAACGCCAACTGGCTCCAGCGCCACGACTTTCAACGCTATCCCCGTTGTGCCACCTAGCGTGTTCTCGAGAAGGGACAGCTTGGTTCCTTCGATGACTTCGGCGCTCGGTACTGCGAACACTGGGACATTTGCCAACTCGACGGGAACGGCGCCATCCAGAGGGCTTGGTGCGTCGCAGGCCACAAGCTATGGACTCCTTCCTGGAACCTCTACCGGAGCATCGGCATACACCGGATCGAATTGGACGTGTGGATCTGCATTTGGGAACGCGAAAGGAAGCAGCGGTCTCTCCGGGGGTGTCGGCCTCGGTCGGGTTATCGGAACTGGATCTGCCCATGCATCTGGAATGTTCTGAACAACTCTTATGAGTTTGTGAAGCGGCGGCGTTGCGGTAAGTATCTATGAGCTTTGTGGCATCGTCTGTGTGATTTGAGCTAACGTTCCACCATGGATCGGCAGGTGCTCTTTCCTCTTCCTTTTTCACTCTTGCGTCTTTCCTCTTCAAACTAGCCAGCGCCTCAGTCTCAGCGATCTCAAAGAAAACTCAACATCATATTCTACTGTCTAACCCGGACGCCATCGCCATCGGATCCAAAACGAGGCTCGATCTAATTCCTCCCTCCCGTGGGCCGGCTTTTTTCGCCCACGCATCTTCGCCATTCGTCTTTCCCTCGTCGTCTTTTTATTTGTATATTGCCCGGTTATTTCAAACACACCAAGCGTTCTCTTCCTCCTTTTATCTTTTGTTTTGCGGATCATGCACAGCCGTCGGATGCAAAAGGCCAAGAAACCGAGTCTATTATATCCATTTTTATGCTCTTTTAGACGCCCCTCTTCGGGGTGTCGTTTCCCTTTTCTACTTCATCTGTGCATACATTTGGAAGGAGACGTTTTTGTCACTTCATCACTTCACATCCTTCTTTTCGGTCTATGACACTGCTTGGCTCTCTTTCTCTCACCCCTCTCTTGTAACTCCATCGTATCCTCCTTTAAGTGGGTAGCCGATCGGACTTGTGATTCATACTGTACGCGTTCTCTGTTCGTGTGTAGTCATCCTGCCTTGTTGTTCGCTGTGACAGTGCCATTGTACGCCTCCTCGTAGTTTAGTGTTGTACGGTTGTGCCAAGGTCGTAGTAGCACCTTAGTTCTGTAGCTCAGTTCCGTACATCAAATGTTACTTGTTGGTCTTGTAGCTGACGCGCAAGCGAACCTCGCATGATGAATGCCGTAGAACGCCTCTATTATGCGTTTGGATCCTCGAAAGAGCCGGCTACCAGGACATACCAGGACAGAGCGAAAAGACCAGAATGAGGGACAGAGAACACAAATATTACATAGATAGAGAAATCAAGTCCGACAAGTATCTGCTAGGCAAGGACTCGTGGTCTTAGTGTCCGTGGGGTGTGTTATACGCTAATTCCCTAGTGCCGAGTAACGCAGAGAAGGAGGAAGTGATATTAAAAGGCAACGAGTCCGTATGGCCCCGATATCGCTCTTGGGTCCACAAAGAAGGGATCGAGAAGAGCATTTTTAACCCGGACACTCTTCAAGATACATGATCTAATAGGCACCAGTTAGGAAGTTGGGCAAAGGTAATGGGAACGAGGCAACTCGCCGCTTGGAACCAATTATACTCCGGCAACGGGGCTGTTCCAGCACTCGGGTTGAGAGTAAAGACTATGGAGCGCACAATGGTATTAGGATCCCCAGGGTCGGTCGGAACATAGACGTTCAATGGCACAATGGTTCCGGTCTGGTCTGGGAAATGCGGAGTGAGTTCTCCCGCAGCATTGATGGTCCTGTGAAACGGGATAATATGAGACTGGTATCTGCAAGGGAGTCCGGCGTAATGTATGCTATGCACCACAGTGCTGTACCAAAGGAAATATCCACCGAGTCAAAGGAATCAGGTTGGAGGCCATCTACTGGACCTTCAGATTTTGAGCAGCACATAGGGTAAGCATCATATTAATTTGAGATATCCACGGCGGCGGGTGGGAATGACGGACATACTTGGTGTAGCGTCAAACTCGCAATAACCCTCATTCATGAAATCTCGGCCATGGCCTCCCAACCTTACGGTATAATAAAACTTCCGCAAGAAAAGTGGTCATAAGCATAAGCATGCGATGCAAAGCGATGGACGCATGGCGCCGGTTTGAGGGGAAGCATGAAGGTTGAGATAACCAGAGCCATAAGGGTCGGTCTCTGTAGTGGCGGTGTCTCCCTCGTTAAATGGGTTATCCATTGGAGTTCCATCGGTGTGCTTCCATTTTAGTGGGAAACTAAAAAGATCAGGTATATCAACAAACCGCATCTCGAATACCAAACAACCGTCGGCGTACCTAAGACCCGGAGATTGACGGGGCCGTAAGACCAGACCCGCGGTTGGGGTTCGTCGCTCTAAACCATCCATCAGCCGACGGCGTTGGGAGTTCGAAGTGAACCACTCACTGGGCGGAAGAGGAGGTAGGTTATGTGCGAATCGTTCTGCATTTGTCTTATGAACTGGGGTCGCTTCAAGCTTGCCGGCTTTGAGAATACGTCGTCCCAAGGTCGAGCCAGGAGGCCGAGCGGCCACAAGGCAAGAATCGAGGAGAAGGAAAGCAGCAAAGATGAGCAGCAACTGGGATACCAGACCATGCGGGGTACCCATATCTCAATGAGCCATCAGACACCAGAGGGGGGTGCGGACTGCTGGCTTTAGTGGGGATCAAGACTATTTAGGTACTTCACTGATGAATCCCGAAGAGCTGTCAACGCCATGAGTTTGGGAGGCAAGAGATGTTTTGATGTCCCTCTTGCCAGCTTGCACGGATGATCGAGACCAATCACGAGGGGGCCCAGTGATCAAGTCCTTCCAGGTGGCAATCGAAACAAACCCAATAGGGCCAGAAAGCCTGAAAGAATGGGCGCTGCACTCTGCCGGACTGATGCGAAGGCAACGAACGTGTGTGGTGATTCGACGCAACCAGTGCTTGTAAACATCGCTAAAGAGACATCACTCACTGATCAGATATCATGGCCTGTTGGCGGAACATGGCGAAAATGGACGTTGTTTGCGCAGGTATGACATGTAAAAGTTGGAGAAAAGCTATCCCCGACTCGAACCTTAGGACGATGCACAAATCGTTATGTTCGACGTCAGGTCGAGTGTTGGTGGAGTGTGGACCGATCGCTGGGCGGGGGGCATCTCCAGTCTCCTTATTGATCCCAATAGGGATTTATGTTGAGAACCGGGACGAAGGGCTTTGAAGAGATGGTGGAAGAGCAAACACCCGAACCGAAGTCCCACGTGACCAGTATTTCACCAGATCTCGTGTTCAGTATCAACGGCAGAAGCGGCTAGTACTACCGCGACAATTATAAGACTGAGAAGGTAAAACCGTCAAATGTTTGCACAGGACCGGGGGAAAACATCACAGCAACATAGATGACTGAATCGAGATGGAAAAGAAACTGCGTAGTATTGAAGCCGCGATAACCGACTCGTTCAGTGCGCGTTGTAGGATAATACGAGGAGCAGTCACGAGATAGTGATACGTTCGCCCTTCAGTTCGTCGCTACCTCCTTGACAGAAACAGCTGCCTCTTCACCCATGGCCGAGACGATGGTGACAAGCAAGTCCTTGCCGTCCTCAAAAAGTGCCTGAATCCCAGCGCCGAGATCACCTTCTGGGACCTTCACGTCGTCCTTGGGTACGCCGTCGCTGGTCATCAAGTTCAAGAAGCCGTCGTCGATATTAACAAGCTGGAATTCATTGCGACGGACGTTGGGCACGTCCATGTTGTCGGTGTCAGGGCGGGTGCATTCCTACAAAACCATCACGCAAGGTCGGGCTCAGACGGACAAGATAACGGGTTGACGTGAGGATTGAACGTACCAACTTCTTCCCAGTGAAGATCTACGTACGAGTCAGGTGAAGCATAAGTCAAACGACGTCGTCCAGCCCAAGATCTTAGATGACTCACGTCTATGCCGACGAGGTGGACCGTGGAGTTCCCGTCATCGTCAGTGGAAGTGGATATCTCCACAATCTTGCAAGGGCGCCCCTCGATAACAACATGCCCGCTGTATCACACCAAAAAGGTCAACTCCCCCACCTCGACACGATCGGCATCAGCCCAATACTTACTTTTTACGGAGCGTACTGCCTAATTAGTGAAACAACCGGATCGTAAGTTCTCTATCTGTCATGCAGATGCGCATTGCGAGATGAAGGACGAGGGGACATACATCGCATAGGGAAGGTGGCTGAAGCACCAGCGGAAGCCTGCTCGAAGGTTTGGTTGTGCTCTTCGTCGTCACTCTAGAATAAGAGTTCCACCAACGATTCAGTATTAAGATCCCGACCTGGGCGGGACACCCGCATGAGGTGCCTCTCACTGCTCAGTCGTGCTTACAAGCGACTACTCACCATGGATAATGTTGGAGACTGAGGAGAGGTTACAATGGAGGAGTTTGGGTAGAGAGAGGAAAGCACACAAGCGGACGGGGAGCCCGAGTCCTACTGGTATTATACTCCCAACTTGCGCCTAGAACGAAGATCCATCGGATCATCGGTGTCGGTCTGGGAGTCTGGCTTGCGGCTTGGGCTTGGGCTTGGGCTTGGGCTCAAGCCTCAGTTCTAAGCCCACCACCCCATATCACATGCACAAGCCACCAGTTCATATCTGATTAAACTAAAAAGAGAGTGGTCTTCTGCAGGCGTATGCATCTCGGGCCTTTGTTCCTGACGGTATCCGTGGTGTTATTTCTAAATAAGAACCAAGTCGCTTGGGCCTGGGTTGAAGAGTGCACCGTGCATGTAAGACAATTTGTCCGTCGGGGGAAGAAGGCTTTAATTCAGCGATTTTGGGTGGAAGAGAAACAGAAACGCCTCGAGCCGCGCGCCACCGACGGGCTTTGGGCCGCGAAACTCCGCCCAACCTACGTTGTCTCGGTCGAGAAACACTAGTGGCTTTACCTAGTTATGGCCTCTCTGTCCGACACACTTGTATCAAACAACTGGGCCCAGCACATGATCGAAGTGGGATCATACTTCCTGATCTGACCATCTCAGTCGCGGAACATTTGGTCAGAAACACTCTTCGTCTATTGGGTCCTTCTATGTTGTTACAATCTTCGTTGAACCTTCTTTCCCTTTCCTTTCTTCGTCTGCTGTCTTTTCTTCAAATATGTTTTAATGCCCGACACCACCACCATTGTTCGCTCTTCGATGTCGGGAATCGCACGGAAATTGACGCGCAACACCAACCTATTTGCATCGGAAACACGCACTTCGGCACCGTGGGTCCGCCCCTGTGGCCGGTCGAACATTGTGGAGCTGTTGGAGATTAGCTGGTCCCATTCCCATTCCTGCTCTAGGATGAGTGTCTCTAGCTCGGGACAACTGCGGGCAATGAGCTCCAGGAATGAGCGATTGGGCGTTTCCACGGAGGCGAAGCTAGAGGATGAGGATGACTGCCAGGACATTTCCGAGTCCGATTCCTCAGTAGAGAACATGTCGTTGAAAAGGTTGAAACCGAGTGGATATAGCAGGTTGCCTTCCTCTGACGACGCAGTGTATGCGCTGTCACTGTCTGTTTGTGCACCAACGTGTTGTTCGCTTGCATCGGACTGGCCATGACCGCCTCCTGAGGAATCCGATTGCGGCCCTTGACCTGCATGGTTGGCATCAGGCTGTTGGGGAGGTGGCAACGAATCGCTGGAGGTGTCGCTTGGCTCCTCACTAGTAAGATGATTGGGAACAGGGTCCGGGATGGTTCCATTCATTTGTCGCAGCGCCGCTTCGGTAAGAGGAATCGGTTGTATGTCCGAAAGGGAGGTCATTCCACCACTTGCTTCAAGTCCGGACAATCCCACTGCTGCCCTAGATGGGCCGGCAGAGTCTTCCCTCGATGCGACAGAGGGCGGGTTGATCGGCGCAGCACCGACGCTGCTGTCAGAGTCCCACCACCGTCCTGGTGGAGATATGGGGGAATCCTCGTCTGGTTCGTCAATCATAGCTTCCTCTTCTCCTGCGGCGGGGCTATGACGCCCCTCTCGGTGCGAGCTAGACACGCTCATGGCACGTCTCCGGCTACTCCCGAAATTCTCAAGATGGAGAGTTCGGATGTGGGTGACGGGACCAAACATGCGGTGGTCCATCAATTTGGCAAATAGATAGGCGACATCGTAGGAACGAAGAGTGAGGTGACGGAGAGGGGGTTTCACATTGATTGGCATGTGGTCTTCCTTTAGCCATCCGCTCTCTGCCTGGATTTTGTCCCAATCATCGTGGATTGGTCGTCGCGAGCGCCGGGATAGATCCAGACGCCGGAGTCGAGGATTCCGTTTGAGCTCAAAGAAGTAGAGAGTGGGCATGTGTGTGGCATCCGCTATGAGCTCTAGAGATGTTGTTGCGACTAGGCTGGAGGTGTGCTCGCTTCGGTATATCACACCCAACGGCTGAAGAAGACCTTGTATAGGTTTTATAGGGATCAAGAATTCTGACGTATTCGGGAAGTCCGAGCCCGAGGTAGAGCCCTTTAAGGCGCGTAGACGGGGGAAAAGATTTGATAGAGTGATGATCCGGGGTGCGTCGGGAAGGAGTGAGGGCCTTTGATGAATCAGCTCACACCACCGTTCGATGAGCTGGTCAATTAGGAAGTCGAAATATGGCTCATGAAAAGAGCTTGGCTCGTATTCGTCCGACATCCACGCGAGGACCGTAATGTGAGACGCGTAAATCCCAAGACGTAGTGCTTCGGCATGGGTCAAACGAAATTCATATTGGCTCTAAGTTATGAGGAAGGCGGTTAGCAACCTAAAAGGGTGAGAGGCATTAGGCGTACTGGTCCCCTGGGGGTCGAGACAGACTGAGTCAACCGGCGTCCCGACGCGGTGAGCTGCAAGAAGTGCTTGACGCGAACGGTCCTCCATAGATATTCTACCGCGATCGAGAACCAGTTCCTGCTGACCCGCATACATGTAGACAATGTTTCTAAAGTCAGGTGGGCGAAAGTCAAGTGCAGGAGTTCAGGTACTTGGAACCGTTGGACCGCTGCCAAGGGTGTTTCATTGATTGATATAACGTCTTCATAGATGTCACTGTATGGTGGTGGGTCGTTCATCCGTAAAACAGCTTGCTGGGGTAAACAAAAGGAGTAAAGTGATCGTAAACCGCACGTGCCACAACCACAAGAGTCGAATTTACCACGGCTCAGCGCCGCCGTTACTCTTTGGACTGGCACGACTTCCCACTATCACGACGACCTGAACGAGAAGAAATGACTACCCTCCTCTCATACGTGGACTTTTCCCAACAGTCTCTATGGCTATCCGTCGCTTCCATCGCGTTCAATCCCATTTTCTGGAATACGGTCGCTCAGAACGGTCTGTATCCCCCCTGTTTCCGAAATTTGTCTTTAATCCCTGAATTACGGTTACCACAGAATACCACAACAAGACCATCACCCATATACTTGGTGGCCGTCGATATTTGGGTTGCTACTTGTTAGCAGTCACCATTTTCTCCCTGGGGATTTTCAGAGATTACCTGTACGTGCTCTGCTTGACAACTCGTCGTTGCACCTTCAAACGCCCTTGGTCTGTATAGATATCACGATGCCCTTACTCACCAACCAAAATACGACGTGATCGCTCCTGAGCTTGCCAAACCATTGGCGATTGCGTTGTTTGCAGTCGGGCAGACGTTGGTTGTCACCTCCACCTGGGCGCTAGGCGTCACTGGTTCGTCCCGTCCTTATGTGCCATTAGCTGCTATTCCGCTCACTCGTATCGCATAGGAACCTACCTAGGTGACTATTTTGGCATCTTAATGGACCACAAAGTGGAGGGCTTCCCCTTCAACATCCTTCGTGACCCCATGTACAACGGCTCAACGATGTGTTTCTTGGCTCACGCTCTCTGGTGCGTGTACTTCCGAGCTGGATCGTATGTATGACTCACCTCGACTCGTAGGTCGCGAGCTCCTGCTGGGTTATTCATCTCCCTCTTCGTCCATATCGTCTACAGTGTGGCACTCATGTTCGAGGGGTACGTCGCCAACTTTGACGCGACTCTTCGTGATCTGATATTTACCCGTACCTAGCCCCTTTACCGACATGATCTACTCCAAGCGCCCATCCGAGGCGAAGAAAGAGCTATGAAATTTCCTACGTCTTCGTTCACGATTTCCAACCCCAATGTGCGACCTATCTTGGCTCAACCCTGGTTACTTCATCAGTGATTCTATCTCCGGCTACTACACCGATAAATCTACTCTCATTCTCCTCTGCAATGGCTCAACCCAATGTATCTAGTAGCTGTATCGTGCATCGCGCATTTCATTGTTTTCCCCTGCCGATGATTGTCGTCATTCATCATCTACGTTTCTCACGGCTTCGCGTGGTTTCATGGTCAACTCGTGCCTTTCCCGTCCAAACGTCCACCGCCAAATTGCACTACTATCTAGGGAGGAATGCCCCCGCCAAATCGCGTTTATGATATGCTCTGTGTTGCCGTGAGCTTAACGGACATTCTAGGCCGTGCCGCGGCCATACAAGCCGAACAACTTTTGGCAAGGCAGGCAACGCCGACGCGATGGGATTCTGGAGAAGTCCCAGTACCAGATCCGTTAAACTCAACAAGGAGCACTGGATCTCAAGAAACTGCAACCAAAGATGTGGTGTACCGCTCTCCAGAAAGCACCGGCCAAAACCTCCATGTTGGGCACCAGTTCCCGCCTATTTTCACCTTCCCTGCCCCTCATGTCGATAGTGCACCCAAGGAAAGCAGCGTTGTACCACCGCGTACGAAACCCTCTTCGTTGTCGGGACATGCACTGCGTTCGCCAATGCCGGCCTCGAATATTCTTGATTCAGCCAGCGCAGGGAATGAAAACGCTACTCCACCACATTCTGATAACCTTAAGTCGCCAGAATCGGTGCATTCGACTGTCCGACATAAGCCTACTTTACCTCCCTTGGCAGATATTGAGGTGGAAAGGGTAAGCGCGTCCAACAATTCTCCTTGTTATCGGGCGTAGTTCATCACCGTCTTTCTTAAGGCCCCGGTGGCGATGAAAGCCTCAAAAGTCCCGTCTTCCGCTCTCGGACGATTTTTCCACTACGGAAGTAGGTGCCCTGCCCTTCTCAGGAGAATCGTGTCCTAATCTCTGCTCAGGTCTCGCTGCGGGGCTCACAGCGGGGGCAGCAACAGAATTTATCAGACGTCAAACCAGTTCCCCCTCCGCGAATGATCCCCAGTCACAGTCAGTTATGATGTCAGAGGCGAATGTCACACGACTGGTAAACAAATTATCGCAGATGCGCGGGGCTGCCTTAAAGCTTGGTCAATTCATGAGCATTCAGGATGCCCATGTTCTTCCCGAACAAATCGAACAAATTCTGAGAAGGGTGCAAAATGCGGCTCATTATATGCCACAATGGCAGATGGAGGTCGGTAAGCTTTGTATCTTCAATAAGCGAATGGAGGTTTCCTTACGTAGGTGTCATTTTGACGTGTTTAGCAAGTTATGTCGGGCGAGTTAGGTAAAAAATGGAAGGCTCTTTTTCAAGATTTCGACCCCATGCCCATTGCCTCCGCATCCATCGGACAAGTCCACCAAGCAGCACTGTCCCCAGATTCACCGTTCTACCCTAAAACCTCTCAGACACATGCCTCCTCTCCTGAACCTCTACCCCTCGCTGTCAAGGTGCAGTTTCCTGGCGTCGAAAACTCCATTGTATCGGACATCCGGACTATCACACTCTTACTCTCCGGAACGACATCACTCTTGCCAAGAGGCACTTTTCTTGACAAGACCATCGAGGTGTTCAAAGAGGAGTTAGCGGATGAATGCAACTACTTGAGGGAGGCCGCTGCGGCTCGCCGGTTTGCAAAGGAGCTAGAAGGCGACACGAGGTTCCGCGTCCCGCTCGTGATTGGGATGCCGGAGTCTGGTCCAGATGGCGCTACCTCGAGCACCATGACGACAGCAAGGGTGATGGTAATGGAGCGGATGGAGGGCACCCCGCTGGGAGCTGCGGTCAAATGGGAGCAAGAAGTCCGGAACGAGGTGAATCGCAAGACCAAAAAGGCTGGATATTTGTCTGACCATTCCTCTTTTCAGATAGCTAAGAATATCCTAGTGCTCTGTCTGCGTGAACTGTTCCACTTTAGGTTCATGCAAACGGACCCCAACTGGTCTAACTTCCTATACAACCGACGCACGCGTCAGGTATGTATAGCCTCTGCTGAAATCATCACACAGCTGAGGTTTTCCCATCATAGCTCGAACTAGTGGACTTTGGAGCATCAAGGGAATACTCGAAAGAGTTTATAGACAAATGGTATCTTCTTCTCAAGGCGGCCGTTGAAGGCGACCGAGCAGCTGGACTGGAACAATCTTTAGCCCTTGGCTATCTTATCGGAGGAGAGAACGAGGTGCGCCTCATATTATGCAGATGATATCGGGCACATTCACCTCATTAATTTCTTCTCAACCCGAGTAGACCATGATAGACGCCCACTTGCAATCTCTCATTCTTCTTGGGATGCCATTCTCCGCCAAGACGCCTCAACCGTTCGATTTTGCGATCAGCGACATTCCCGGACAAATACGCGCCCTTATCCCAGTGATGCTTCAGAATCGGTTGACCCCACCACCAAGGGAGACCTATAGTTTGAACCGAAAGCTGAGTGGTGCAATGTTGTTGTGCGGAAGACTAAAAGCTCGCGTGGACTGTCGGAGTGTCTGGGAAGAAGTGGTAAATGGTTACAATTTGGGCTAGTCTGCTGCTAACTAGGGGAGTAGTCACACATGTGCTTGTATAGGGGATAACGGTTTCCCAAATCATTGCGAAGGGACCTTCCGAGCTTCCTAGGCAAGGGGGGTAGAACGTGCGAAACTAGTCCCAAAATGGCAAATAGGGGTCCGGTGAAATATCGACCGACTGTCATCTGGCCCGACCGTACTTCCTCTTGATCCTGCCCTACGACGTGTCCTTCCGCACAACTCGTCGGTATTCCCAAGGCATATTTGAAAAATGGCCAGCAAACAACTTGGAAAGTTTCGGCAATGGGCTGGGGAGATCGTGTCGTCGAACAAGACAACAGTTACCGACGACTTCAAGGAGCTGGAGCAGGACGTCGAACTCCGTCGGGCCGGGTGCGTCCACATTTCGATTCTACCTATAGCCCTACCGTTCGATATTGCGAGCTAACACTATTGTGAATGGATGACTCGTTCACAACAGGATTGATCGGTGCGTGCGCGGCACACTCCGTTTCTGTCATTCACTCGGGCTAATCCGAACACCGTCACCGCAATATACAGGATCTATGCTGTCTCAGAGGTATACCAGAAAGCTCTATCCAAGAAGGTGGATATGGAAAGCGAGCAAGCTAAAGTCTTGCCTGTCGAAGGGCTGGGGCTTGCACTGATTGCTCACGGAAGCGACTTTGGGTCGGAGGCCGCCTTCGGTGAGTTCGCTTCCATACCGTCGCGCTGGCAGCTACTTACGTCCGCAATACTACCAACCTCTCGCCTTGTTCCACGTCATCGTGTCTTACTCTATCCGGTGGCGTTCGCGCCTGCGATTCGTTAATACCGCGAAGGGTTGTCCCTGGGGAAGCTGGGACGCGCTCACTGCAAGATAGCTCAGATCCAAGAAGAGTTTGCCAACTCGTTTCAAGAGACATTCATCCAGTCGCTGGAGACGCTTCGCGAGATGATGAAGGAGTATTCTGCGCTGCGGAAGAAGCTCGATTCACGACGGTAGAGTGAATCTATTCCGGGTGTTTTTGTGTACCTGATGATCCCCTTTTAACCTAGGTTGACCCTGGATGCAGCCATCTCAAAGAATACGAAAGCAAAAAAAGAAAAAGAGAAGAAAGAGGCGGAAGAGGAACTCAAAGCGGCGAAGGCGCGCTAGTATGTCATGCTGATACTTGATTATGGGGGATATCGCTGACTGACAGCAGTGAAGAGACTGCAAACGAATTGCAAACCCGGATGTACTTCATCCAGGTGCGTCGTAATTCTGGCAGATCAAACGTGCTTCGCGCTCAACCATCTGCAGGACAACGAGATCCAGCAGCTGCGAGATCTCACGGACCTACTCGACCTTGAATTGGCCTTTGTCACGCAATACCACGAAATCTTGTCTGAAGTAAAGAAAGAATGGGTGGATGAGTACGTGTACCCTCCACACACCGGGCATTACTAAAACTTGAATTCTCAGGTCATCTATCCAACGTGTTGAACTCGACCGGCCGAAGACCGCGCTGCATTCATTTATAAAGCGAGAACACCCGAATGGTTCTGATTCTGACCAAGAGCAGGAACTGGGCGCCAAAGACCGGGCGCCACGTAAAAGCTCTATTTCTGGAACAAGCACGCCCAACGGAAGCATTAGCAACAAGACCGGACTTTCAAGATTCGTTCCGGGAAGTTTACGAAGCCGGAAAGGCAGCACGCGGAGCAAAACGAAGAGTTTCTCCCACCTCGAGGATACGATTGACGATGGGGACACGAGGACGATGGATTCCGACCGTTCCCGCGGCTTACTAGAACGCGACTCGGGGGACATTGAAGAAGATGACACACGTGACATCACTCGCCCGCCGCCTCAGACGTTCAAGGATCGTTCAAGAGCGAACTCGCGTGCGTCGAATGGACCGTTTCCGGGTATGTCCAGACTTGCGCCTCCGCTGTCTAGTCGGGCGTCGAGCGCGGTGCCTTCGAAGAAGATCGTTCGGGCGCTGTTCGAGTACTCGGGGGAGGCAGACGAGCTCCACTTCCGTCCCGGAGATGAGATTGTCGTTGTCTCCGAGGTGTCGGAAGGCTGGTGGGAGGGCGAGTGTAACGGTCGGACGGGTCTGTTCCCCTCCAATTACGTTGAAGAAATCCAGAAACCTGCTCTTCCTCCACGCCCACCAACTCTGACCGCCAGCTCGACACCCAGGTCTAGGACGGTACCTCCCCCGTCTGGTAATGACAGTTCGAGTGAAGAGGAGGTTCGTCGTATCGCCCTGTCGCGGAGACCTAGCGCCAAGAGCCAGAGGAGCCTTCGTCAGAAGAACGCAGATATACCAGCCGCATACCATCCATTTGACGAACCGTTCGGGGACCAACACGAACAAGATAACGATCATCAAGATGTCAGTGACTATGAACGTGGTCTTCTAACCTCGAATACACCAGACTCTCCGACATCAACATCTGCATCAAAACCAAAATCTCGGTCGGGCAGTATCAGCTTGAGCACCCTTGCGGGCAAAAAGGCGCCGCCACCACCGCCCAGTCGACGGTCACAGACGCCGTCGTCCATGGGTACTGGCAGAAGGATACCACTTCGGTCGAAATCATCCGGAACGCTGCCGGGGCACTTATCAACCTCGACGATGGGATCAGATGCGAGGTCACCATTCGCCAACGACGCGGACGGGGATGGAGACCACGGCCAACTATCGGATGGGGGCATGCTGTTGTGCTCGGTATGTGGATGCGAGGAGTTCCAGCAAAACCCCTTCAAGCCCAAAGGCCATTGTTCTTCGTGTTTCCACTCCCATGCTTGAAAGACACTCTCACTCGGATCGTATTGCTATGCCCTGCGTCATTGCTACTGACAGTTGTTATATTGCGGTCTGCCAGTGTTGCAGGCTCCATGATCACCCATCTCATTGACTTGCAATCTATTTATTGGTCTTGGGTTCATCATAATTGTCATCAATTCATGTAGTCTTCCGGCTGAGTTGCCGGGCTGCGGGTGGTGTATATACGAATCTACAGCGCGGAGGAGGCCTTGTAAGGAAGCGGATTCCGTTCACTCCTCGGAATGCAAACCTCACCGAGCTGCGGCGGGATCCGTCGAAGCTCCACGACATGGGCACGCTTCAGACGATGAAAGACCGTCAACCGCACCGTTGTAGCGGCGAAAGGGCGCGAATAGTTGCTCTGGCAATTCCGTGTGGAGGCGGGCACGCCAAAACACCCAAGGCAAAGGCACTTTCATCGTGAGATCATCGTGCCAACGCTACCCGAAGGCAGTACAAAGTTAGATGACCTGCCAGCGACCATTGGTGCCGCAAGGACAAGGTATAGGAGTGGTGTAGGGGGTTTACGTTACTCCCCAGATAAGTGATCGGTTGATGGACTAACAACCAATACGTCAAACTGGCCCGGCGGGAGGAGGGAAAGACAGTAACGAAAAGAGTTCCCATCGGGCCTTCAGTCGTGGGTACAGAGACTGCCAACATTCAGTTAGCAAGACCAACGGTAATGCCAGCATTCGTTCCGAAAGCACCCGAGAGTTCAGCAGTGCCGCTACATGGGCGACACACTGCAGCACTGTACTGATTCATATCGTGCGTAAACCACCCCTCTTGTAGAAAGGCAGTATCGCGGCGATGCTCGGCTTGGCGTGGGCCGAGAGTTCCTTGGACGCCGAGTGACCCATCGTCCGTGTTATAACTGGGGAGAAATACCCCCAATAGTCCGGGCCAAAGTTGGATATAGCGTAAGATATACACTAGCAATGTTTGGCGGGTGTTTTGGTAGATGGTCGACGTAGAAAAGGAACGGTGGAACAGTGATTTGTTTGTATTTGCTCCCTTAGCATCGCTAAATTCTTCGCTTCTAGTTTCGACGGGTGCGCCGCACTACTACAAAGCCCGACAGTCGCTTCTACTACTATCCCATCCTTTTGACCCACCACGCTCTCTTGTATCACTCGCCATGTTCTCCGTCAAGTCATTTGTTGCCGCCCTCGCCGTTCTCGCTGTCGCACCCGTAGCCTGTAAGCACCCCCCCTACCGATCGTCATAGGGCTAAAATGTTTAACACCGGGCCTTGATAGCTGCTATTACCGTAACTGGCCCTTCCTCCGAAAAGTACTGGTGAGTGTTTCCGGCGATGTTGGTGTGTATGGCGGGAAATGACGTGGTGATTGTGTTCTGAAGGGTGTTTGGCTCCTCGAACCAGATCACCTGGACCTACAGCCAAGGCGATCCCAATCCCGTCACGATCACGGTTACTAACCAGAACACAGAGTTCCTCAATGGAAATTTCTCTGTACGTCCACACACCACCGTCGTGCCGGATTTCGTTCCTGACCACTAGTACCGATTGTTTACCATACGTCAGATTGCCCAATTCGTCTCTGTTTCGCAAGAGTCCTTCACAGTGACGAACGTCACTCTCCGGCCTGCTACCGGCTACGTCGTCAACTTTATTAACAGCCAAAATTCTTCCATTCTCGCGTCTTCATCTCCATTCGAGGTCAAACCGGCCGGCAGTGAGTACTTTTGCCCAAATTGCGTTACATCCGGAGTTGTCAACCCTGAAATCTCCGAACTACCGATAGCTCCTCCATATGGTTCAGTTGTCTTTACGACCGTCGTACAAAGCGTTAGTGGGACGGTCACGCAAAATTACACAGTCACGTCAACTTCGATGTCCATGCAAGCCACTTCGTCGGTCAGCGGATCCGCGGCCGCCGCGGCCGCTTCGAGTGCTACTACCACTGCACCTCCCGGCCCTGCTACTGCCACTGTCCACCGTAACCCACCCAAGAACGGGGCCTTGTCGCTCAAGGACGTCGGAGCCGTCGCTTCTGCTCTCGCCGCCGCCCTCGTCGGCGGTGCCCTTATGCTTTAATTCCATCGGACTTCCTTTTTTTCCCTGCTTTCCGCCTCGGCATATCGTCTATAGTTCTCACGGAATTGCTCTCAAGACATTTTCTCTATCCTCTTCCACAGCTTGATGTGTTAATGCGACATTGCCTGTCTGATCATACCCTTTTCTCGACTCCCCCCCAAGCTGTCTTCATACAAGCCGTACATTCGAAAGGGATCCCTTCCTGTACGATTAATCCTTCACTTGACACTGCTCCGCATATGCTTTTTTTGGCTCTCATTCATTCGCCATTGTGGCCCTTGATACAATGCCGAGTGTAGCAAGAATGTCGGAGAGCGGCTACGTGCCCCACTTGCAGGGTGGGGGTATAAGAGCAAAATAACAACTCTAAATAGTTACCCGCACTTCCATAGTGGACGCTTCTGATGGACAAACGTGAACGGCTGCGATGATCCGCAATAATACACGGCGACATAGCGTTGGCTCGGCACAAAGGTTCCGGCTTAGAGGTAAAGAAACACGGTAAAATAGTTGGCCAGTATGAACAGGAACCTCGTAGACGTGAAATCCACCTCCCATACACGATACCAACAGATGCGTCAGCCTTTTGCAGACGGTGGCTCCAGCGGGGACAACTTGACGCTCCCACTATCGCCTTTGGATCCATTGACGGACGAAGACGTCGTCACCAGCGAAATGTTCGACTTGGCACCATTACCCGCACCCGGTGGCCGCTGCAGTATTTGAATGGGTGGCTGCCCACTAGACTGCGGTGTGTCCCTGCCTTGAGCATACGGCGCATTGGGAACACCTCCAAAGGCGCTGTTTACATGCGCAGAGCCTGCTGGCGAGGGAACCATATCCGGTTGAGATGTCCTGCCGAGGTTCAAGGACGAGTTCGACCCTTTGCCCGTGGATACCGACCCCGGACGCTGTCCATGCGTCGGTCGCTGAGCTGCCGAGTTGTTGACGAACAGGCCACGCGGTGGGGGGTGCGCATTCATCGACGGGTGGCGGATCTGGGGGAATGAGCCGGTGTTGGTGTTGTGTGGGTAGAATGCGGGGGCCATTGCACGGGACTGTGCGTCCATGGATTCTAAGCTCTTTTGGGACGAAGAGAAGGTGGGGTTGCTTTGATTGACGTTTGGACGTTGGATTGGAGGTGGACGACCGTTCCGACTTGCGGGAGGTTGTCGGTATGCACCGTTGCCACCGTTGTACGAGGCTTGTGGACCACCTGTAGGAGGCGTTTGGTAATGGTGTGGATAATCCAGTTCGTGGTTGAACTCCATAGGAAGGTGGATGGCTGATCCCTTCTCCACGGTCTCGATGTCTTTCAGCAATGCCGCGAGCTGCCTCTCCAGCTCAGGCAACGTCTCATCTTCCAGCTTGTCCTTGTGAGCTTTCGCAGCATCTAGCTTTGAGTCCAGCTCTGTCATTTCAGCCTCCAAATCCTCAGCTCGTTTCTTATCCGAACGCAGTGCCTCGTCCGTTTCGGCCGCGGATCGCTCGGCTTCCTCCTTGACACGCACATGCTCTTCCATCACCTCTGTCTCCCTCTGCTCAAGGTCCGGGAGGGCCGCCGTAAGATCTGCAATCCGTTTCTCTGACTCATCTTTCGCTTGTGTCAGACCGTCCACAGTGCGTCGGACAGAGTCAATCTTCCTCCTGTTGCGTAACTCGGTGGTAGCGTTCTTTTCGAGCGTGCGTTTAAGCGTGTCGATCTCGGAGCGGAGGGCGTTTTCGACGCGGTGGGATTCCTTGCGAGAGGTTTTGAGTTGGGTGGTGAGTGAGTCGCGCTCGGCTAGCGTTGCGGCAAGCGTGGCTCGGAGTTGGACGAGGCGCTCTTCGACGTTGATGTGTCCCACCGGGGGAGGGCTTGGTGTGCGACGGCGGGGGGATGAAGGCGGGGTGGTTTCGGGGGTGGCGGTTTGGTAGGGAACGGGGACGATTGGGAGGGTCGGAGAGGGCTCTGTATCATCGTAGACTTCGGTAGGCTCTACTACATGAATGGTTCAGGTTGTTAGCGCCCACCTCAAGCACGGTATGAAGGATGCACTTACAAGCCGTCGAGGTGCCGGTCGTGATGACGCCGCGGAGATTCTCATTAGAGGCAGCGACACACAAGTCGATATCGTACTGTTGTGACGGTAAGAGGCCGTATATCGTGACAAGGGCCTCTTCCTCGTCGTCTTCAGTGTTCATGATCACCTTGTCCCAGCAGCTCCCATTCACGCTGACCGCGAGCCCTCCACGCAGAATCTCGGAGATACCACATTTGCCTTCATTCCCATCTTCAATGAGGTCGCTCAACTCGCGTTCTGGTGTGTCCGCTGCGATGTCCGCTGGCGGTGGTTTGAGGAACGACACATCAAGCGTGGCGCGTAGGGTAAACGTTACAGAGACCGAGGTTATTTCCCAGACGCTGAGAAACAGACGGGGTGTGTACGGTCGTATTGAAGTCCACCCCGAGTCGGGTGGTGGAGATGGTGGATGAGTTGCCATGCCGTAGTCGACTTTGTAACGTTCTCACGTGATGACGCGCGCCCCGATGCTGCAGCTGGGGAGTGGAATCCTCGTGTATTACGATCTGCAGTGTACCAAGCACGATGGATGAAATAAGTGTAGTAAGTTAGTTCTTCTTCTTAGCTTCCCGTCGAAGTGCTTCCTGTCGCCGTTTGACATCCCGTTCAGCACGGGCGTAGGCATCGTGCTTGATCTTGTCGAAACCTTCTTGGTTGAAGTTGACGAGTTTGCGGTAGCCGGCTTTGAGTGTGTCTATGAGAGAAGGCGAAGGAACTTCGTTGTCTCTTGATGGCGGGGGCCGGATGTCAGTCCATGCCCGTACCGCTGGAATGCGGAAGACAGCAGCTTGGATCGCTTGGAGGGTACCATTCCCAATGAAGTATACCATCACTCCCTAAAAGACACGTTAATGAGAGTGATCGCCCTCATTAGCGCGGAGAGGTTGCTTACGGCGGGCAATTGGGCGACAATGGGCACACTGAACACAGAGAGAATGGTAAAGACGTTGCCCATATGTGCTGTTTCAGGTGTCTTGGGTGTATCTGCAGAGGAGAGCTACAGACATCTATCAGCAGGCAAAACACCGTGAACACTCTCCAATCTCTCACCTTGATCATGGACACGATCGCTGCGGTACTCAGCACAGGCAGAATGTACGTCGGATCCGCTACAGTCAGGTCTGCAAACCACGATAACCCTCCATACTTCATACTCTCCACCGGAAGATTACACATCCACTTGATTCCAAAGAACATGGACAACGCAATGGGCATCTGGACGAATCCCAACAACCCAACAAGCGGATGCGCGTCAACCTCTTTATACGCCTGCCTCATCTGCAAGCCCGCACGCATCAGCGCCGCATTGTCCTTATTGTCCTTTGCCTTCTGCAGGTCTTCGCTGATTTTCTTCACTTTTGGCGCGGCATACGCCATTTTGGAGTTGTTGGACGTGACGCGGATGTGGATGGGTAACGACGCGATGCGGACCATCGCGGCGAATGTGATGATGGAAGCCCACCATGGTAGGCCGGTGGTGACATGTATTTGCTCTAGGAGGGTTTGTACCATCCCGGCGGGCGACCAGCCACCGAGACCAAGGGCCGCGAGATCGCCAATGTGGTCTCCTGTCGCCAGAGGGGTTGTCACGAGGTCCGTAATGGACGCGTCCACTGGTGGGACAGCAGCCACAGCTTCAGAAACAGGAGAAGCATCGGCCACGGCGGCTTCAGGCTTGTATAGCTCCTGTGGAGGTAAAGGGCTGGTCGGTTCGACGGGTGGGGGTTCGGGGGTAACAGGAGGCGGGGAGGGTGTTGAAGTCGAAGCGGAAGGAGGAGGCGGGGACGGGGGTGCAGGTTTTGACGACCACCAATATGAACGCAAGCCGCTCGCACGAATGGCATGTTGTTGAGATAATGACAAAAGAGTGGCTCGACTTGATATCTAAAAGCAAGCCCGGTGGGTGTGGTTTATGCCAAGACTTGGTGAATAGAACGTACGGAGCGATGCGCCAATACCAGTGCCTGAGATGACCGAGGGAGCGTCGTTGGCGCTATCCGAGGCAAACTACGATGAATGATCGTCAGGCATCTATCTTTCGAATAATAGCTGGATAAAGCTCACGTCGCAGGGCCTTGTCGCGGTAGTTTGAGGAGCGACCTAGGGAGCGCCATGTTTCGTCGAGCACAAGACGAAAAATTCGGAGGTTGAGTAGAACGTGGACAAGCAGAGCCAAATGTTCCAACCATTTCCCTGTTTTGGAGTTGTGCCTGGCGGCCTAAGGGCCACCCTCACGACTTGTCCTATGTAGCATATGCAAATCGTCCATGTGTTATGTAGGTATACATCATCTGATGGGGAGGATATTGTCCATTTCAACGTAAACTATGACTGGAACCCGACAAACACGAGAAGAAAGCGCTGGGGACATACAATAAGGATAGTGTGTGGGTACTTGAACGAAGAGAAGTGAGGGGTACACAATATACATCGAGATGGGCGAATAGACGCCACCATGCGCGCCATTGACGTTAGGCAAGACGCAATGTGGCTCACACGACACATAAGACGGCATGACAAATACCGAATTGTGTGGCGAAGAAGGGAATCCGGGATACGGGGTATAGAGAAGGGAGACGTAAATGGATGGCTGAGGCTACATCCAGTGTAAACCGGGGCGGAGGGCGGTGACAATCTTGCTCTCCGCTACAACCAAAGAGCGCTTGGCAGTGTGACCATGGGTTATGTTCCAGAGAATGTCGGCCGTCCCCACGTCTATCCGATATCGCCAATAGGGCGTAGACTGTTGAGATGCAAGTTAGCAACCCTCACGGCTGGAACACATAGTAGGGGACTTACCTCAGTTGGTGGACCGAGCATTGTGATTTTGCCTCGGAGAAATGCCATGGGTTTATTAGGGTCATGGAAGAGGACTCGCGTGCCCTTCTTATATATAGGTGGTGGGTAATCAGCCATCTACTGCCAAGGGGTGGTCAATCACGGATTCGCCATGTAGTTCGTCGCAGACCACTCACCTGAGCAGCGGGAGAGGGAGAAAACGGTGTGCTTGCCACTTCGCCAAGCGCAAGTCTCGCATCTTATATATCAGAGAAGGATCGGGGTGACAACCGGTGTAACCTTTGACTCGCTGGGTTCGACGGCGAATCGCCGATTTCGCTGGAAAAAGCGGTGTTCAGGGTCGATTGACGCTGCTGTTCCCGTCGACGCAGTCATCATCACCGCTGGCAGAGCAAGTCGCAGCACCGAACCCGTATGGAACATCGATGCCTTGTTCGATGTCGTTGGTGGTGGCGGAAAATCACTCGGGTGAGAGCGGTGTCGCGCAGTCCGGTCGATTCCGTTCCCCTTTTCCCATTGGGCACCTCGGCAACCTACAGTACATTCCTGCATTAGTGTCTACATATTCCAAGGATCCCAAATACACGACCTGGGTCACGAGTCGTCAAACGCGGAGCAAGAGTGCCATCAACGCCAGTTCGATGATTCCAACAATAATAGTCACTGTCACCACGACCCAGCCAGCCGTAACAAAGGGGGCGCCAAATATACGTTGCTTGGGATCAGCATGTGGTCCACTTGTAGGGTCATCGTTGGGCAATGAACTTGCGCGTAAATGGGGTTCGTCCCACCTTGGTGTTGGCCGACCCTTCATGCTGTCCGCAAAGTCATGCCGAGACTTTCTCCGGCGTGCAAGAGAACACAGACCAAGCAGGCTCGCAAGGACGACGTATAGCAACCCGACTGTTAGCAGAGGTATAGTCAGCTGCTTTTTGCGAGGGTGAGGGGAATGATGACATACTCTTGTAGAAACGCCGATCGAAGATTTTGAGGATGACAACGCTGTAGGACATCATCCCCAAGGCGGTCCTTGAATAAGACGCATCCGTTCGCGTTCTTGCCCTCAGTTCCACCAGCTCTGCCAGATCGATTGCGACGAACGACTGTCGCCGGTGTCCCCGATACGTGTGTCGAGGAGTAGCCATCATACCAAACACTACGTCCGAAAGCACGTCAGCTAGGCCAAGGCTAAATTATCACTGAAGACTTGCACGACATCGCTCGCCAACGGATACTCTGCAGTTCGCGGAAGGCGGAGAGGAAGAACTCGCTCGCTCACGGCCAGGCACGCAGTCACACGCAAAGTTCAAATTAGGACCGCTCGAATCGTCACCCACCGCACTTGCTGAGCTGGACGCTCTCCGTTCCCCGAATCGCCGAATATCCTACAGACGCTGCAGCGCCTGGCAATAGCCACATAATTTACCCCTCCAGTCATTAAAAAGTCGTACTGCTGAACGTCCCTCCGCTGTCATGGGATTGCCAGTGACACCAGCACCAACGCCCGATGGACCAATAGAGAACACGCCGCAAGCAGAGGAGCTCTACTCGTAAGAGCTTTGTCCAGTACTCATGCGTTGAACTAAGTGGACTCCGTTGTTCCTACCGCAGTGCTTGGGCCTTGACGATCCTCTGCTTCCTCCTCATCGTCTCATTATGGACCTCATATTACGTGCAGATCAAACGAATACGTGCAATACACGAAACCGTGCTGTCGATTTTCTTTGGGATGTTGGTGGGGCTCATCGTGCGGCTGGCGTCTCCGTCCGGACATGGTATAATTCGTGACATGCTCGTAAGTGCTTCTCTGTGCGCTGTCAAGCTTCCCACTCCTGACGCGCGGACCATCCCTACAGACTTTCAAGCATACGCTATTTTTCAACCTGCTGCTTCCGCCGATCATTCTGAACTCGGGCTATGAACTCAAACAAGTGCGTTCGGCTTGCTCCTATTTCCGTCTTTGCGCAGTGGCTGATGTGGCGCCCTGCGCACACCGCTTGTATAGGAGAATTTCTTTCGCAACTTTGGTTCTATACTGACGTTTGCGTTTGTTGGAACGTTCATTTCTGCCGTGGGCATCGGGTGCGTCGTGCTTGAAACAACTCTAGAAGGAAAGCTCTGCATAAGCTAATATTTCCCTCTGTCGGTGACTTTAGGGTTCTCGTCTACCTCTACTCCTTTCTCTCCTTGGAAAAACTCCACGTCACTCTGATAGAATGCCTCATTTTCGGGTCCACGCTATCCGCCACCGATCCGGTCACGATCCTTGCCATTTTCAACCAGTACAAAGTCGACCCCAAACTGTACAGTGTTATTTTCGGTGAAAGTATTCTCAACGATGCCGTCAGTATCATCATGTACGAGTGAGTAAGCAGGTCGTGTGCCAACTAATACACCGAGGGCCTGACAATACATTTCTCAGGACGCTTTCGCAGTTCCATGGAACAGAAATTTATATTTCTTCTTTGTTCCACGGTACCGGCATCTTCTTGTTCTCCTTTTGCTCCTCGTTGGCGCTAGGCGTATCTTTCGGGTTGGGTTGTTCGCTTGTTCTCAAACACTCCAGCTTGAACTTGTACCCGGGGATTGAATCATGCCTTGTCGCCTTGGTGGCCTACACCAGTTATTTCTTCTCCAATAGCATGCACATGAGCGGTGCGTTATCTCGAATGTCTCCATCAGCTGAATGCTAACTTTGAAGGTGACGCTAGGCATTGTATCCCTGCTGTTCTGCGGCGTTACGCTTAAACATTATGCATACCACACCATGTCCCGAAGGACGCAGCGGACAACCAAATACATGTTCTCCGTGCTGGCCCAGCTATCCGAGAACTTTATCTTCATCTACCTCGGGTTGAATCTTTTCACCCAAGAGATGCAATTCAAGCCCCTGCTTATCCTCGTTACCACGGTACGCAAAGATTGTCCTTTCCGCCCAATGCACTGTATGCTTAGGCGTGTTATAGGTTGTCGTCTGCGCAACGCGATACGCCGCAGTCTTCCCGCTCTCCGAGCTTATCAACTTCTTCCACCGCACCGCGCAGGGAAAGCGTGGCGAGGCGCTCCCGCATTCGTACCAGATGATGTTGTTCTGGGCTGGGCTGCGCGGAGCTGTCGGTGTGGCGCTCGCCGCTGGGTTCACTGGAGACAACGCTCGGACGCTGCGAACGACCGTGTTGGTGGTCGTGGTGCTGACTGTCATCATCTTTGGGGGTACGACGGCGAGGATGCTCGAGGTTATGGGTATCCGTACCGGCGTTGAGGAAGCGGGGGATGGAGATAGTAGCGATGATGGTGGTGCGTATGCTGGGATCAATGGTAGCTCGGAGTGGCCCGCGGGTTCCGTGAGCCGGGATAGGCGGTATAAGGGAGGTTATGCGTATGTAACTTCCACGAGTCGTCACTGCTGTTTGCTTATGACACTTTGACTCGTAGTAACTGGGACCGTGGCGTGCAACTTGCTAACGCCGGCAACGGGATGCCAACGCGAAACGGCCGAGGATCAAGCCGTAGCAGTGGGATATTCCCGGCGCATACGCTTGGATCGATGTCGGAGGATTCTGATGCGGGTGAGGTGTTACCCGGTCCGCCCGAGCGCCCTGGAAGCTCGAGCGCGGGCCATGGGATTATGGGTGCCGATGGGAAGTGGTTTACGGAACTTGACGAACGGTGTGTTGTTCCCTTGCATGCTGCTTCACCGGATGCTGACGAGGATGGACAACGACAGGTACCTTCTCCCACTATTCTCCAACTCGGTCGCGAGCAGAAAGTTCCATGCCCGACGCGCGCGGCGACAAGCCAGTCTTGCGGCGTCTCCAGAGGGTGGTTCGCCTGGAGAGATTGATACCGATGACGAGAGGGATCGCGAGAACGACTTGCTTATGGAGCCTCCTTCGCCGGGCCGTCGTGGTGGACCGCGTACGGCCGACTTTAGGGCTTCCATGGGCGATTTCTTCAGAAGCATGCGAGGACAGGGCTCTGGCTCCCCGAGCATGCCTGCGTCGCCGACCATTGACTCGCTGCGGTTGGGGTTTCGCGGCTCCACCGTCGAAAGGGATAGAGAAGGCGGCAGGTCGAATGGGAATGGGGAAGGAGGAGTGAATGGAACTGGCTCGGGAGGTAGTGGAGCACGGTGAGGAAAGTTCGAAGGAGGGGAATGGTTTTCATGTTTTTCTTGAGTAGGACTGCTTATTTAGATCGGTCGTCGCTATATTATTATTTCCTGTTGTTCTCGTTCCCCCCTTTTCTTTTTCTTGAATATAGACCGCTGTCCTTTCGGGGGTGTGGGGTTTGTACTTCGGAGTGTGGCTGGTAGATCTGGTTGGACCCTGAGTGTTACAATCTTGACTGCCACCATCGACCACCACGACTCTCGCGTGCTTCCTCGCATATACCATTCCAAAGTACGTGATAAACCTAATACCGACTAGATACCTAACCACAATCAACTCTATTGTGATATCCAGATTCTAGAAACCTCCACCATTACAAGTCACCCAACCGCCCCCCTTTAACCCACGATGACAGAGGCATTCCGCAAAATCGACATCGACGCATTCGACGAGGACGTCCTCCTCGAAAGCGATCTCGTGGATCCCGACCCCCGCGATCCCGCAACGGCGCTGGCGGAGGTCAGGTCGAAGAACACGCAGCTGCGCGGGATCTTATCAAAGTGCGTCGGACCCCACAGTCTCGTAGCCAGCTGGGTGTTGTTGATGGGTTGGATTTGTGTAGGGGGGATATCGCCGGGGCGTTGACGTTGGTGTTGACCGATCCGCCGTACGGACCGAATGTCGAGGAGGCCAAGGTACGTCTCAGACAGCCCGCCATTTCACTCTGAATGACATCTTAATATCGCTTTATTTGGATGCGTAAAAAGGCAGTAAACCTCGCGTCCATCATGCTCATCCTCAACTCGACGAAAGCCGCCGACATCCCGACGATCGTCCGCTCGCTCTCCGTCGACGCGCAGGACACACTCATGAAGTACCTCTACAAGGGCATGGGCATCCAGGGCGACGCGGATGTGAACCCGAGCGTGTTGCTGAGTTGGCATGAAAAGGTCTGCTCATCGTCCGACATGGTAAAAGCGGTTGTTTACTGAGTGGGCGGTGGTGCAATTTTTACAGCTTACTGATGTTGCTGGGACGGGGTGTATTGTGCGTGTGATGACGGACCGGAGGACGGTGTGAGGGGGTTTGCGTAGCGGGGTTAGGATGAAGTTGTTCAATATGAAGGATGCCCGATTGAGTTGTTGGTTTTGGTAAATATAGTATTTCAATGTAACCACGTTTACAGATGTCCAGTATAAGAGGGGATGGGAGAATGGGATTAGGCGGAGAGGTCCTTTGCAGGTGGGGTAAACTTCCCAAAGGGGCAAGCAATTGAATGGCTTCACGTTGCTATGGTCCTACCAACCCAACTACCCTGGAAACCCGACTGCGATGAAGACATCGTGCACGCCAACACCAGCCAGAGAAGTGTGTCTGTACACCCGAGGTTGCCAGGCCCAAGCGCCAGCAAATGGCGACCGGTGGCGAAACAGTTGAGCACATTGAGCACGTCGCCAAGGACCTCCAGCACGAGGTTTGAAAGGCGAAGATGGGCGGCTTTCACAGCATCCGAATGTCCTCGTCATTCTGCTGATGCGCGACATTCGGGTACCATCTCCGGGATATCCGGGTATGGCCGTCTCGGACACAGCCATATACCCGCAATCTACGTCATCTGTGCTCTCGGTCGTTCTATCCGAAGGGATGAGGAGAAAGTAGTGCGGAAGGCCGTGCGTGCTCCTGAGTAAAAGGGAGGACAAAGCTGCGCTGAGCCGAGTCACGACACCACTTTGTCGTATATAAGCCAGCGGCAGAAAGGAGGTTCCACAATACCCACTCAACTCCCCTCTCTCACCACACCACACCTTCAAACCATATTCGCCATGTCGAGAGGCGCCGTCAAGCACGCTACAAGTTCTGCGGTCCCAACGAGGTCACAGGTACGCCGTCATCGGAGAGCTGTGTGGCGATGACCGGAAAGCTAACACGATCCTAGGTTTCCGAGACCGCCCCAGTGTCGGCGACACCGAAATACCCAATTGGAACTCATGTGACCATCATGAATAGCGGGCACTCGTTGCAGAAGGGCACCATTGTGGATGTCCTGCCACCTTCGTCTGAGCGGGTACGTTTGGGACAACTCACACCGCAGCTTTGGCCCGGCATGCTGACTGTATTGTGTGGTTCTTAGAACGTACATCCTCATTGGAAATATGTTGTTCGCGCTGCTGCTGTTGAATCGCTTTGGGCTGTTGCGTTTGGCGGGCGAACGAGGGCGAATACGATGGAAGTGGTTAGCGAGGAGAGGATAGTGAATGCTATCCTCCCTTCTACCCCTGACAGCAAGTAGCCCGGCGGTGTCCACTTGTCTTCCATTTCGTTATGCATTTTGATTGTTTTGACTATTTCGCCACTCTTCATGTGCAACTCTGTAGCATATCAGAATTTCCATGTATGTATAAATTCGTCCGGTATGGTCACACACCTGTTTCAGAAGAGCGGGCATAAGCAGGGAGTGAAGCGTATGGAGGGCGGTGATCTGAAACTGGAGAGGCTTGGGGGACGATATAACGTACCGATCAAATCAACACCGTTTACGACGATTCCAGAACCCCACGCAAATGAAATCAAAACATTCCAGGTACTAGATCAAAAACCAAAACATCTTCGAGGTGTGGTTTGCTGCTTTCCTATCAATTCAACCCAATGCGGTAAATGGGCAACGGATGTGGGGATTGTGGGGCTAACCTTGAAGGCCTGGTGCGCTGGGTCGGTATTGAGATAATACTGCCTGTCGGCTTCATTCTGTGTGAATCCAAATGCAGATACGTGTTCGGTACCATCAGTTGGGCAACGAAGTGCACGAATTCGCTCACATGGAACGTGACAACAAAGCCATGCTGTGCGGGAAACGCATGGGTATGAGTCGGTAAACGCGAAACCCCGTCGATCATAACGTGGAGTGGCATACGTCGTAGCCCTTGTCCTTGCCCTCCTCAGAGTAATTCGTCCCAGCGTCGATGGAGGCGATGTAGGGCTTTCCAGTGTCGGGCGAAACACAACTCCGTGCGAGGGCCTCAAACTGCTGAGCTACACTGTTCTTGTCATCGTCTGCGACACCTTGCTTGTACTTGAAGAGGACGATGTGGACGTTTCGGTCGACGAGGTGGGTTGTTGAAGCCATAGCGTGATTTGTTGAGGTGTGTGCGTGACGGATCGCGTGACGGGCAAAGGAAAAAGCAAATGTCACGTGCGGGAGTGACAAAATGAGAAGCTTGGAATTTGGACCGACTGCCTGTCGTGGATCGCCCAGCCCCTATTTTGGAGAGACAACTCGGCTAAGCAGCCAGGACGACATAACCAAAAGCCGTCCCCGATTGGACCCTGTGGCTCTCCCTCTTCCCATCATTTCATTCCTTACTCACTCCTCTCTTTACCTTCAATTCCCCCCTCCATGCGTTAGCCTTCTCCTCTTCAAACCACATCCACACACAGTCTTGATTGACTGGCGTTTCTGCTACTCATTCCTAGTCATCGTACTAGCCAGCCACACACAACCTTGCCACAGCCAGCTTCCATTTAGCCACTACTCAGCTACCCATCTTCCGCGAATTAGATGGCTGAAAGGCTACCGTCGCCTTCCTATTCGTATTCGACATCCCCGCCCACGTCTCCCATAAACGTCGATGCCTTCAGCCCCAGCAACCAGACCACCCTACGCGCTCCAGACACCGTGCGCATCGGTACCTCTCTCTCTGCTATGACATCGCACACAAAGTGGGAGCAAAGTGCTCCGGAGATGTCTACTCACCCTCGATCAACGGCGGGGGAACAACCAATTGAGGGGGATGGGGGTCGTCGTGTTGCAAGACGCGTCAAGTGGGTGACTCGCATCTACATCGCGATATCCACCGTCGTCGCAGGGTGGGAGGTGTATTGTGTGGTGAGATATACCATAGCCATACGAGGTGTGTGCACTGTGGACTTTCGATACTCGCGCGGGAGGGGGACCCTGACACTCGAATCCCCAGTGTTCGACGATGACCATCAACGACAGAGTTACGCGTCTGCCTTTACCGCGCTGTCTGTCGCATCTCTCATCGGTCTCGCTACTCATGTTATAACAGGTTTCATGGTGCGTCGTGTACAAAATGGAACCCCATCACGGTGGCAACTTCGATCCCTGACACCCTACCCTCTCTTTTCTTGCAGAAGCTCCCTTCTCGGCAGCAAACGCTTCGTCAAGTCGTTTTGCTGCTCTCATCACTCTCGCTACTCATCCCCACTTTGTTCAACCTCGCTTTCGTGTCGTTATGGCGTCATCGCAGTCCGACGCGGTCTACAATGTCTCTGGTCGGACGCTGCCATTGGGACGTTGATGTCGTGTGGGACGGCAGAAGTGGGCAATGCGACCCTGGCGTGTCTTGGGGTGCTTGGTTGGCTGGTACTCTCGTCAGGTTCTTGCTGACACTCGCCGCTTCGGTATGTCTTCAAACATCGCAACATTACGCCTCGGCTCATCGTTTTATTCCAGGTCGCACTGCATTGCTTCTCATGGCTGCAAAGCTCATACGGAGACGGACCCCATCTATCTCCACGTTCCCGCCCTCGCTCGCATTCCACCGTCGGATTGGTCAATTCTCAGTCCAACAGGCTTCGTCGGAAACGCCCCCCTCAGTCTCTGCCCCTGACGGCCGACTCGGCTTCGTCGAGTCATGGACACCGTCGAACGTTCTCGTCTACTAGTAATGCTCAGCACCAGGCGGCCAGTGCCTTTACCTATGTTCCAAACCACCTTATCCGACCACCGGGAGTCCCCACTCCTGTGACATCCCCAGCAATGGCTTACTCTCCCTCACATGCTCCTATTCTGGCCACTCAAGCTGGATCCCCTCCGTCAAAACGTAAAGCAACTGTTCCTGATAATGACGATGAACAACGGCATGCTGATGTTCGACCCGACTCTGACTCAGATATCGCTGAATACTATTCAGACGTGGATGACGGCGGTGACCTCACCCGGTTCGCGGAAAACTTTCGCTCGTTGGTGGAACGTGTTACAAAGGAGACGGAAGAAGGGCAATTGACGCCTCCCCAGGCTGGTCCATCCTCCTTTCGGACGCCTCCTCGCAACGTAACCGCTCCTTCCGTCCACCCTACCCGCAATACTCCTTCCCCGCACGGCTCGTCTCGTCGGTCATCGTTGCAGGTTGGACCCTTCGAAACTTCTGCCGAGACTGAACAAATGCAACGCGACCTACTCAATGCGCACCAAATCATGCTTATGGAGCAAGCGATGCGTGCTGAAAGCTACGAGCATGTCATTGTTCTCGGTGGAGCTGTGCGGCGAATGAGTACTATCCCCAGCCTTCCGGATATCGAGAGGGAGGCACCGTGGACGCCCACTTCGCCGAGTCCCAGCGTTAGCACGTCAACATATGCTACTCCCCGGGAGCTGACACGGAGTCCTACCGCGAGCACTGCGAGAACTGCGAGAAGCATGAGCGGAAGGAGGAACCCGATGGCTAGGCACCTGCCAGATGTCCCCGGGTCGACGTCGAGGCATAGCATGTCGTCCGACGATTAGTACACATCTGAGTCAATTGACACCGCTCAAGACTCTTGTGTATTCATTTACCACCATTCGTTCATCTCTCGCTTTCGGTGTGACGGGCCCGCGCACAGCTTATTGCTTTTTTTATGCCTCCCTCTTGGCTTGTCCGAACCCTCCTTGGCCGTGGTTGCCCTTGTACTCCCTTCTCTCGATTCTCGTCATCATTTATCCTACTACTCCTCGGCCGTCGTCCTCCTAGCTCTCGCTGCTCTTCGACTCCTACATTCCCTATCCCCCTGTTCTCTCCAAGAGTCAACGCTCTTGCCTATCGCTCCTTCACTTCCCTTGCTACACATCGTTCACGACTTGGGCACTCATTACCGCTTCCTGGCACTTTCAAGCTCTCGCATATCGTCACGCGGAAACTGCACATTCACCCGACCCCTTACTAGACACACATCCTCCTTCCATTTGATTCGCCTTGTTGTCCCTCGACTGGGTTGTTTTTCCAGCACCTTTCTATTCTAGTAGGTTTTCTTGCCTTTCTATCTACTCACCCTGCACGTGCTGGGTTGCTTTGTCCCTTTTTTTAACTTTATACCCTTCGTTCTGCCCGACAAACTTTTTTTATCCATTCTTTATAGGGGTTTGAGGTACCCTCTCTGTGCATGGCTGTCGTTGATCGATCGACGCGCTCTTTGGAACACTTTTTGACTGGTTATTGCCCTCTTTTTTCCGAGTTTTTTTACCTTGTTCCTTCTGGTGTTTGGGACCTTTTGCTGTTCTTGCAACATGGGATGGCAGTTGTATCAATAATATGATTAGATTCCTTATATGGACGGACGGTGTGTTTGGGTGTGATTCGAAGGCGCGTGCTCTGGTTTTCTGTCACGTGAGATGATCTGGACGATGCCAAGAACAAGCTGTGGACGATTCGGTGGTGAGTGATCATGAGGACTCGGCTGTATTCTCGAAGGATTTTGCAGGAACACTTGATAGTGGAATTCCTTTGACTCAAGGGTGCGTTGGTCCAAGAAGCCGGTAACTCAAGGTCGAACGCCATACCATTCCAAATCACCTACAGGACAAGCCAGATATCAAAAGCCTAAAAGAAAGAAAGAACGATCCACATAGATCCGTTGCACACAAGCTACGTGCGTCTGGGACGTGACGTGTCCTAGACGACGTGGTGCATGGGATAAATAATCCGCCGTCCCATAATCCTACAAAACCCAAAACCCCTCCTCCATACTTGCCGAAGAGGCCGGAATCGAATAGATATACATGGTGGTGGTACTGGTGTGTGCGATAGTATTTGGGTATAATCCGAATGCATCGTTTTGTTGCGGTTTCATTCAAAAAAGAGGCGGCATGAAAGGAGCTTCCTTGGGTCCGTTCGATGGTTGTTTACCGACGATCGCGCGCGTGAAGCGCAAACGCGCCTTCGTACCCGCAGAACTGGAGTTCGGTGACGGTATCGCGCCACCTGCCGACCCAGTTGCGCCCGCCGAGGATGTAGCCGCGGTACAACCAACGGCCCCTATCGTGCTCTGCGCACGATTCCGTTGGGGGTGGACGACAAGACGGTGGGGCGAGAGGAGGTTGAGGGTTTGCGACGACCACCGGCGGCGGAGTGGGATTTTGCGAGAGATGTGCCGTCGTGTGTCGATCCACATCACGCGCAGTCATTCGTCGGAAGCGTGGGCATCGTTTTAGGAAGGATATCAGAATGAGGAAGGGAGAATCCGTCAGTCAGCAAACTTTGGACCTCCTATCATACTCCCCTATACCACCTCGCCTTCCAGAGTAGGAAGGGCGTGGAGAGGGACGGAAAAGCGGCTCACCTGCGTTGGTATCGGCGGCTTCGTCGGCTTTTGAGTAGTCCTTGAGCACCGAGACGTACCCGTCCCACTGGCGGACGCGACCGCGGAGGGTGAACGGACCCCAGGCGCTATGCCCCGATCCCGTTATCAGTGTATCGAGAATCGGCTCGTCTTCTTCCCCTTCGTCCTCCCCGCTGCCTTTGGACGGAGCTTCAGCAATGGCGGACTCCACAACCCGCTTCTCCGAGGGGACGTATTTCCTTTATGTCACACGCGAAGCAGCGGTGACGAGATGTACGTTAGGTGTGTCACGGTGCAGCGATACGGTTAGCAAAAGACCGGCCGTGCGGGATGATAAACATACCTGTAGAAAAGATGGCCAACTTTTCCTTCTTCGAACACGTAAATTCCTCCAGGCACCTCGACGAACCTCGTGCGCAGCGGCACATGGGCGTTGATCGCTGGCCCTACGGACAGTGGCCGTATCTCCTCCGCCGACGAACTCGAGCCCTCCAGACCACTGCCGGACCCGTCAGGGGAATTGATGTTTATCGCATCGATGGCCTTGAGCGTCGACGTCGTGGGGCTGAGCTCGGGAACAGTCTTTCTGGCAGAGGATGCATAAAGGTGGTATTCCGAGACTCGCCACACTTGAGGTTGTTGACCCATGACGAGCTCGTCCATCTGCACAATCGCCGGAGGGTGTTGACCGGCCAGCATATCGCGGTACGCGTCGAATTCAAAATACTATCGCTTGGATTAGATCTACACCTCTTCGAACCAGGTAGAGCGAGAGACTTACCGCGAACCGTCCTTCCCAAGCGCCCGCAAACGTCCCCGGCGGGCAGAGCGACTGTCCTCGGGGTGAAGACTCCACATATGGATTCAAACACCTGACGAGGCGATTGAAGTCGGTGTCATATATCCTCGAGTTGTTCGTCGGTGGATAATGCACGCCTTGTCTGGGATAGTCGTCCGGAGCCATGGGCGGGGTATCCGGCCCCGTAATAAAATGCGGGTCAGGACGTTTGGGCAAGATCCCCCGGACGTGCAGCAAGTACTCCATCCGCACGAAATAGCTATTGATAGCCGCGAGCGTCATGATGGGCGCTCCGATGGCGAATCGACGTTGGAGGAATTGCACCGCCTGCTCGTTGTTGCTGAGGATCTGGTCGTTCGCCATGTAGGGTTCTTGCTGCATGGGGCGGTAGCGCCCTGAGAGCTTTTGCGCCGCGTCTGGGTCATCCTTTGGAGGGTCGAGAGGGAGGTTGAATATCGACCATGGAGCAAAGTACGAGTCGTATCGGTGCGCTCCAAAAACAAACGGGCGTATGAGACCGATATACGTTTCCGTTTGATGGCGAGACTCGGTATGCAGTGTGTCTGTTTACAGGGTCGGGGGTGAGTGATTAACACAGGCTGTTGGGAGGACAAACCTGCGTCCGTAAGGAGCCATGCGACCCAGAGTGCGAGAGACGTATCGAGACCCTCTGGCTGGAATCCGTGTCTCTCGGCCCGAGGGACGAGTTTGTAAGATTGGAAAGCGTTCAGGTAGTCGTGCATTTTGGCCCACTTCACCACTGAGCGTATGCGCCAATGCAAAGGTAACACCGCCCCCGAAGAGACGTAAGAGCATCGTCAGTTGGTCCAGCCACAATGGAACACGCGGCGGAAGGGGACATACGCTGTAGGATGTTCTTGCCGTCGCTCTCCAGCAACATCAGAAACGCCATCCAGAGATCGTCGATGACGCTCGTCTTCGCCCAGGCATCCAATAACGTTTTCTCGTCGTCCGACTTCCGTCCGGCCCAGACTACGGCGATGTGGCGGATGCGTTTCAGTGTCTTCCAGCGGGTTTTGAGCTCCTCGGCGAGTGCGTGTGGTGTTAGCCACTCTGGGCGGAAGCGCCGTGCGAGAGCCGCATAATCAAAGTGCGCCCGAAAGATGCGGGCGAGGAGGACGGTCGACGAGGAGATGGCGCGATGGATGCTCTTGCTTGTCACTAACAAGTTTGCGAGATCCTTTGGCGGCCCCACGTCGTTGAGTTGTGAGGTTTGAAAGGCGATTTCGTCGAGGATTTCAGGGGGTACGGCGAGTCCGTCCATCAGAGTCGTGGTTCAAGAGCAGAGTGGAGAAAAAAATTGGGGAATGAGCGGAGGCCCGAGACGTAAGAGACCACGGCTGCAGCAGGAACTGCAATCTCCGGGAGTTGGAGGAATGCGGACGTGTAATTGTATTCAGGACAGGAACCGTGGGGAGACATTAGCGTCACGTGTGACAGGGCAGATGTGACAGCGGAATTATGCAAATAAAGTAAAGTATATCCGAAAATAGCGATGCATCGTCATCGTCCCGTCTGGGTCCATGAAGATGATAAATTACGCTGGGGATAACACTCCCTCTGTATAAAGGTTGAATTAGTTATGCGAGATAGGCAATGTAACGAACTCACGTTGCGTATTAGAATTAGACGATGGTATTGAAGCCTTCTTCAGGCACTTGCTCCTGTGTGCATTACGGGCCTTTCCGACCTTCATTCCACGCTGTTTAGCAACCCACATTACGCGCTCTGAAAACGGGTGAGAATGAGTACTTGGGAGCGGGATCATCGCTCTGATCAATCCTACCAGGATAGTTCGAGATCACGGCGTCCACGCCCAGCCCCAATAAATAAGAAATGGAAACCTCATCGTCCTGTACAAGTACCATTAGTCTGCGTCGACGTTTTAGTATCTGTATTACCTACCACGGTCCATGGTATAATCTGCATGCCTAATTTATGGGCCTCGTCAACCGTCTCTTGCTTCACATAATGAACGTGGTTCGGGTCGTTAATCGTGCCAGGAGTTCCGAAAATTGGAGAAATGATAGACGCCCCGATGCTGTGCGCGCCAGCCACCCAAGAAGAATTGAACTTCGCCAGCTGCACAAACGAGTTAGCCACACCCCAGTACACACAGAGATCCAGGGGACGAACGTCGACACCACCAAGCCAGGGGTATGTTCCGTTGTAAGGGAGAATGGTCTTGTCGCTAAGGAGGGCGACGGTCGGAATATGATAGTCCGGCCACGCTTCCTTCATCTTGATCAAGGTACGCCAGTCGAATGATTGAATCGTCGTTCGCTTCAAGAATCCACGTTTATGGAGCATCGGAATGACCTTTGGTGAGTATATATAGGTGTTGATTGGTAGTGTTTCGTCTGGGTGGGTGGGATCGAGTTTGGTTTCCAAGTTGATCTTGATGGATTTGTCATTGTAGCAATCAACGAGGTCTAACACCTCTTCCAATGTAGCAATTGTCGCACCAGGGTGCACTAAGAGAGGTGGTCGTTCGTTAGACCTTTGAGCTCAATAGAACCAACACACAAACCTTCTTGTAGAGGAAATGACGAAAGCTGCCGTGAGCCACAATCCAACGTCTTCAACTCCGCAAGCGTTAAGTTGGCTATAAACTCTCCAACGTATTTGCCCGTCGTGTCACGACACTTTTCGGGCTGGATCCAGTGGTCATGCCTTGCCGAAAAAAGTACGTCAAAATCAGCTACAACTTGGCCATCACTTGGTAATAGTTACCTACCAGATTACGGGGATCTCATCTTTCGTAAATACCATGTCCATCTCTAGGACGTCGGCACCGATCTCCATGGCGTATGAAAATGCCCAAAGCGTCTCCTCGGGCCTCATTCCAGCACCACCCCTATGCGCTTGGACCTCGACGCGTCGACCAGGGAGGTCACCAACAGGGATTACAGCGCTATTTGCCCCGTGTAGAATCCATAGGGCGGATAACGCCACCGTAAAGATGGCTTTGGACATTCTCGGGGTGGAGGTTGCGATGGGAACGGGAGGGTCAAAGTCACAGAATGGCTATCGACAGTAACTGAGCAACAAGGTCTCTATAAGTGACCACTAGGAGCTCAAGGGGTGTTTGTCGGACTCGAGAAGTTCGGGAGCAGAGGACTAGGAATGTTGTTTGCGCATGGCTTGGCCGACGCACGTGTGCGAGATCAAGGGCGGGAGTCAAGTTTCTGCGTGCCCAAATGTACGAAATCAAAGAAGAGAGCAAGATGGTGTGGGCGAGTGGGTGATTTGGAAGAAATGTGACTACCACATCAGGCGGGGTTGGGTGGTGTGCGGAGGGTACCCAACGTGAGCTCAGCCTGCAGACACGTGAATCAAGGGCAGTTGGCAGGGTGGAGGTTCTGCAACACCATACGAGTAGTTAGCATCTAATTTGCGTTTTGCTTTTCGTTGGGTGAGGATTCATGCGCGATTTGGAGGTGCTGTGACGGTCGGACGTCAGCTTGGCGGTGGGCACACTATGTCCGTTTATGTCCGTCTCCAGACTGTTCTTGAATTTCCTTACCGCCTTTGACAGCTAGCACCATACAACCGACTTTCTAATGAACAAGAACCAAAGTGCTACGGCCCTGAGGAGGCTTATGACTGAATACAAGCAACTGATTTCTAATGGTGCTCCAGATAACATGTTCACAGCCGGTCCGTACGAACCCCTGTCTCAAAATGGCGAACCGCACACTAATCCAAATGTCACCAGGTCCTATAACCGAGTCTAATTTCTTCGAATGGGAAGCACTGATTAACGGGCCAGAGGGTACCCCATATGTACGTCTTTACGCGCAACTCCTATTCTGACAAGTTCGTTGACTGGGGCGATGGATAGGAAGGCGGCGTATTCGTTGCAAAGCTAACTTTCCCCACGGACTACCCATTGAATCCATTCAAAATGAAGTTCGATCCCCCGCTATTCCATCCTAATAGTACGTTCTTTCGTTCTATCAGCAGCCCACAGCCTCTGATTAAGCACTTCGGATCCAATTAGTTTATCCCGATGGGAATGTATGCATCTCCATCTTGCATGCCCCCGGAGACGATCCACACGGATACGAGCTCTCTTCAGAACGGTGGTCGCCGGTTCAATCTGTGGAGAAGGTTCTACTGAGTGTGGTGTCGATGCTCGCAGGCGAGTTCTACCTTGTCATACGACTCCCTCCGTTCTAAGCTGATTTCAAATTTCAAATTATTCGTAGAGCCTAATTTGGAGAGTGGAGCTAATATTGATTGCTGCAAGTTGTATCGCGAGAACAAGGCTGTGAGTATGGCTAGTTCACGCCGTGCCATATCGCTGACCTCCCATCGACTAGGAATACGAGCGGATCGTCCGGCAACAGATTCGAGAGCAATTAGGTCTTTAAAGGTTTCACAACATCATAGCTCTAGTTCGCCAGTATTAGCATTTAGCATTTGACGTGCCCTCGCAGAACGCCGTATGCATGTCACGGCAAGGGTGCATTGCCGATCCGAACACGCCTCGCCCGAACCACCTCCGACTGTTTAATTACATAATGCGGATCACACCCATCGGTCAGGGTTTCGCCTTGTTTGCTTCCCGGCTGCTTGGATTTCCTCGTCTGTGTTGCCCCACTTCTGTAGCCGTGACCTCGTTTGATGGTCGTCCTATAAAGCAAGAACTCGCCCTCCCCCTTCGGCTCGTCCTTCCCCTCCCCAAAAAGCAGGCTAGGTGTCCCAATCGGTCACTCGGAAACCATCCCATCAAGTCGCTGAAACGTGCCTCCTGACTTGTTCGGACTTGAGATAACCGCAAACGGGGTTTGCTCTTCCTCCCCGTCATGGCTTTGCCACGCATCCTCCAAGCCATCGTCAACGAGCTTTATCTGAAGAAATACGTCGGACGATGGAGCGATCGCTGGAACATTCTTCGGGTTTGGGTGGCTGTTTGGTTGTACGACCAATTCGAATCTCGTCAGTGTCGCCCGCTCACTCGTGCCCTTTTTAGATGCGCTCTCGTTATGCTGATAGGCCCCGTCGAGAAGTCTGCTGGCCAAGGTAGGGTGGTTCGCTAACGAGCATTCGGTTGTTGGGATTGATACCTGCATGTGTTTCCTAAGCTGCTTTTCTTTCACTCATCCTCGCGTTCATCAAGTTCCCGAACGACCCAAGCATCGGTAAGTCTATGCCGCACTTCCTCTCTCCTAATCTCATTCGTTGTTAGTCTTCCTATTCCATACCCTTATTGGTGGAATAGGGATGATGGTGGTATGGGGGTAAGCACTTCTTGAGCATCCATCGAGGAAGCTAGTTGATGCGATCGCCCTTATGTAGTTGGTGTGTGTTAGGGACAAAGCTCTCCCTCTTGGCAAGGGACAGCCACAGAGACTTGGAAACATACGTCCGGCTCAATAGCTCCATATATCAACAGAACCCGAACCCGCATCCAGGACAGATCGAAGGTGCGTTGTGGGAATCTATTTCGGAGGTCAATCCTAATACCCCACATTCGATTCCCGCCTTTAGGCCAATTGATCGCCGCCGTGTTCCAAGGCCAGTTCTTGCAAGCACCGTCGTCTGCTGTCATTGCCGTGTGGTTGTTTATCGGGACTTATGCCGTATTCATCGTCCGGTAAGTTGAAGGTTCGGGCATTGTTGTGGCAGGCTGACATTCAAGCTGTTTTCACGTCCAGTGCCTATCACCAGCGTTTATTCTTCATCATGGTGTTTGGGGAGATCATTTTGGCCATCTATGGTACCATTGCGCCTCTAATCCCGATTTGGTACGCAAAAGAGCTTGGCGATATCTTTAGTACGCATTCTTCCCATCACACAACTTGATCGAAGCTAACAGTTTCGTTCCTCAGTGATCCCCTATGCCTATTACCTTGCCATTAATATCTTCTGTGCGGCATTCGTTGCTGTTAGTCTTCCTCCGAGTGCGCAGTACGCCAAACTGATGGGATTTCTAGCCGCAAAGCGTGTCCCACGCCATCATGGAAAGGCTCTACTCACAAGCCGTCCTCATGACAGAATGCTTGAAGCTTTCTGCTGCAAGATTACGGGACATGAACGACGATCAGATTGCAGCCGCCATCTCTGACTGGGATCAGAACCGGGCCCAGCAGCTGCAACAGTCGGATTTGAACAAATTCATCGCGCCTTTCCTTGCCAAGGAAATATCTGTTCAGAAGGCGAGCGGGAAGGACGTGCAGAGGATGATGGACCTCCTCAAGACCATGAGCGGTTTCGTTTGTAGGTTTTGGTAATGTGTGGTGCTTTCATACCGCTGATCTGTTTGTTCCAGGTGCTCACAGCATCTTTATACGACATGTCCGAGAACGATCTTCAAATCTCCCTGCAAAAGAATTAGTACCCGACGGTGGGACGGGTTCGGACGCTGGTCTTCACTCAGACCCTGGCCTTCCCTCCCTCCCCTATGCGTCTTCATCCCAGCTCCGCGAGCTACTTTCCTCGCTTGCGGTCAAGACGGAGCCCCAACAGAGTGCAGTCATCCAAGGCATGGAGGCTCTTGCGCACTTCCTCGACCGCGAAACGAGCTCGCTGCACTGCACCCGCGGCTTATTCTTCCAACCTCCTGTGCAGGTCGAGGAACTCGAAGCCGCTTTGGAAGCTGTACGACAGGCTCTTAGCGAAGAGGTGGACGAGAAACGCGGTAAATCGGGCGACGACACCACACTCGACGGGAAAGGATCGCCTTCGCCGTCTTCTCCCTCGTACCTATACGAGGTCTACAGCGTTTTCCTCTTGACCTTCCTCGGCGTTTTGGAGACGTTTTTGGAGCTTGCGATTACGGTTGAGAAGAGGCCAGTGAGGATATGGTGGCCCGGCAAGCAGAACGGCGCGGACCACGAGCACGCCACGTTCATGTCGCCGACCTGGCGGAAACGCTTCAGAATGGCGGTGGGCGGGCGGGGTACATTGCCTTTGGAGGAGGATAACCCTGATCGGATTGATGGTATTAATACCCCCGGTGTGTCGTGCATCCTGCGTGACGTGGGATGAGTGCTGAATGTTTCCGTGGGCAGATTCTGCGACGATCATCGAGCCGTTGGCTCCAAAGGAGAGCGTGTTTATCAAGATTCTCAGAGCCGTTTACAATTCGTTCTCGTGGTTTGTGACGAGCGTGGAGTCGACGTTTTGTTTGAAGGTTTCTATCCTCGCCGTTGCTCTCGCTGTTCCAAGTTGGATCCTGGATAATGGTTCGGCGGAGTTTTACTATAAGAACAAGGGCATTTGGGCACTCGTTAGTGGTGTTACCGCAAAGGGTGAGACGTAGCTTGTTCTGGCATTGTTTTACCACTGCTGACAGGGTGACGGCTAGGTCTCTTCTCCGGCGAGACGACATTCGGGTTCCTGCAGAGACTTGCGGGTGTTTGTGAGTTGGCACGTTTATATGTATGGTCTGCGCGCTGACGTTGGCATTCAACTAGTCGTTGGCGGTGTTATCGCAATGGCGATGTGGTATGCTCCCCCCTTATTGCATCACTGTTCATCACGGAGTTTATCGTGTGGTTGTAAATCAGGTACATATCAGCTGGGAATGGGCACGGCAACCCATACTCCTTGGCCGTCGTTTTCGGTGTTGCCTTCTTGATCTTTGTTCCATGGCGTATTTGGTCAACCAACTTCCTGATGATTGTTACGGCCACTACCTGTGAGCACAGTTCCCGTTTATGTTCTTTATGGTTCACTGAACATACGCCCACGTTTAGCTGCTTGCCTCATTGTTGGCTACAGTTGGGGAGACCGTCCTGACTCCCCTGTGGCGACTCTCTGGAACCCTGGACAAGGCTGGCCGGTACGCACGACCTTGCTATCGAAAAGGGGTTCAGAGAAACTGATGCACATTTCTTGTATATAGGTCTTCTGGAGACGGGAACTTGCGGTTACGATCGGTATCACGGGGGCATGGATCATCGACTTGCTACCACGACCCAAACCCGGCAGAGAGTTCATCCGTCGAACGTATGCTCGAACGATCCTCGAGCTCGGGAACATTGCCGCGTCCATCGTCAAGTACACCCGCGACCGACCCAGTGGCGCTCCTCCGTCTCCGTACAGCCCCATGGCCTTGGACACTGCGGACAAGCTGCGTGCTATAAGTATGAAGCTGCGTATGACGAACGCTAGGATTATCCTATCCAAGCTAGAGCCTTCGCTTCAAAGCACCTGGGATGCAGAACGTTACAAGTCTTTACAAAAACGTGACCGTCGGATTGCGCAAGTTGGTTGAATTATTGCTGATCCTGTGCTTTCGATTGTCCAGTTCAGAGAGACGCTATCGACATGCTCGGCCTCTTGGCCTTTGTCACCGAGAGGCTTGACGCCAGGCCTCGTACTGAGCTGCTCGCGTCGCACGTCTTCCAGACACCACAGGTGAATTTGGACAGCTGTGAACCATAGTGTTTTAACCTTGTCCTTCGCTTTAGATGGCCGCTCTGTTGAACCTGTTTTACGCAACATCGACGTGTCTCAAGGCGGAGGGTAGTCTCCCTGCGACATTGCCGTCACCCAATGCCGAAGCGGGAGATTTCCCCGATTTGGACTCGGAGCTTGCGAGTATTGTTGCCAAGACATCGTTGACGAGTGAAGGATTGGATAGGTCGGCGTTCATCCTTGCGGAAGGGACGTGTATATTGCTTGGAAAGGTATGACCTACCTTTACTTCGTTCTCGATCTCTTTACTAGGGACTCAAATTCATTGTCTTTTTTCAACAGGTGGCACAGCAGATGGTTGCGGAGACACAAGCGTTGTACGGTCGTGGCATGCAGTTTTGATCCGGACCTCCACGCATTCCCTTTTGATCACCAGTGTCTTATGTCTTTTTTACTTCAATTTTGGTTATTTCCTTCTATTGTTTCATACTGTTTTTAGCGCATGCTCTCAATCGATTGGATACCTGACGAGCTTTGGCTAGATCAGGGTAGCTAAATTGGCGCCTTGGGGGAATGACGAGGGTTGGCGTAAATGTCTCCTCATCCGTGCATCGTGCTAGACTTGGTTGGACACATGAGCTAATGTTGAGGGCCATTTTTGTACTTCATGGGTCTTCGTGCACTAGGCTGGGTTGTTCTATGCATGCTTGTAACCTGCAGGCAGCACGACGATGACGACACCTCGATAACTGATCAGCTATTTCCAATAGCTCTAGAACACTTGTCACGACGTCAGTTGCTATACGACGTAGTTATCGGAGGGGGTAGTCGAGGTGCAAACCGAGTCAGATAGGCTGCGACAAGCGGTATCGATTGGACGGAACAAACAAACCGACCAATAAAAATCCGGCGTCTGGAAGTAGCTCTCCTCCCTCTCCTCTCGTCTGCCTTGTGTGCATTTTCCCACCTACCCGACCTCCTCTATTTTTTCACCCCTCTTTAGTCTCCAACAGTAGCCATGGTGAGTAGTCCCCTGGCGGCGCGATTAAGGGGAACGGTCCTCGCGCGGCGCGCTCGCCCAGGTCGAGATTGAAATCGGCTGGGAAAGTCAAGCTGACTCGTCGTCGGTGGACTCTAGAGCGACGACGAAAAGCACGAGCATGCCTTCGAGGCTACTGGCTCTGGTGCCTCCGCCACCTACCCCATGCAATGTATGTACACATCCCGGCTCCTTTCGCTCCGCCCTGTTGGACAGACGGTGGACTCATGATCCGGATGTTCTGTTGAATAGGCAGTGCTCTCCGTAAAGGGTGAGTGTTGCATTGATTTTGACTCTGTTGGGTGTTTTAACGAGTGAGGGGGGCTGACTGTATTTGGTGTGATGCAGCGGGCATGTTGTCATCAAGGGACGCCCTTGCAAGATTATTGATATGTCCACTTCCAAGACTGGCAAGCACGGTCACGCCAAGGTCCACCTCGTCGCTACGGATGTGAGTTAGCTGAGATCTCGCATTGGGTGCCGTTCATTTTTGACTCACGCTTTCCCTGACTCGCATGGTAGATCTTCACCCAGAAGAAGTTGGTACGTTCAATCGCACAGTCAAACCGTGATGTCAATCGTCTGACCCCGTGTGATGGGTTTTACAGGAAGATATCTGCCCTTCCACCCACAACATGGACGTGCCCAACGTCCGTCGTGATGAATACCAGCTTGTCAACATCGACGACGGCTTCTTGAACTTGATGACCACTGATGGCACATCCAAGGACGACGTTAAGGTCCCTGATGGCGATCTCGGCGCTCAGATTCAGGCCGGCTTTGACGAGGGCAAGGACTTGCTTGTCACTATCATCTCGGCCATGAACGAAGAGTCGGCTATTGCGTTCAAGGAGGCTCCAAAGGGAAGTTAAACAGCGAATCTGTCCTTATCTCGTGAGTCTTCCTATTACTTGAATCACTTTGGGCGCACACTGAATGATGTTGGTTATTGCAGCTCCATTACCGCGCACCTTCCATTCTACCTGTTTTCCTTTCGATTCAGTCATCTAGCTTTGGTGCCTTCCAGGTCCTGTGTTCCATCATCAAGCATTTGACGGTTTCCTTCTTCTCAGTCTTATATCGTTGCACTAGTAGTTGTTTCCACCGTTGTTGTTGAATGCAAGACCTGATGAAGCTATCGACAATTTTATTGAGACACGGCATTGAAAGGCGTAAACGATGGATTATGATACAGCAGCCAATTTCGGCGGTAGGATTAACGGTGCGTATAAGGCTCGAGTACTAATCAAAGTGGAAGACGAAAGGGTTCCGGTCACGGACCATGCTCAGTTTCACATGAGACTTGTGGCCATCACCCGTTTTGGCACCGCACTTGGTCCACGTGCCCTACGTGAAAGCATTTGCCCATGAGGTAGCTGTAGGTATGAAATTTAATCATGGAAGACGTACCGTGTATGTCCGGCCCGAGGATCGGAAAGTTCTGAGAGTCCCCGACGTACCCGCAAATAAGCGTTGCACATCGCTGGATCTCAAAGACGAGTTCGATATATGGTGTCCCGTCGCGGAATGCGTATCAATGAGCGTGGTGAGGTTCTTGGCGTGTCGAACGGCCCGTGCAATAGCGTCCTATCGCCATATATCCCGTCAGTCTCACCATTCAAAGAGCCAAGACATTGGGACGACTTGCCACATTCGAGGGCATGTAGAACGCGAATTGCTGCATCTGGTGCAGGCCGGAACAAATCTTGTCCACTTGCTCGGGGGCTACTCGAAAGTTGATGATGTTGAGACGCTTGAGGGAGCTGCTTTGGTGTTTGACAATTTCGGTCAAGATGGCGTCTGGTATGTCGTGCTTGTCGGTATGATGGACAGTGATACTCTCCAGAGCCGCCTGCGCAGCACAGTCCAGCAATAACGAGACCGTAGAGCCAAGTTGATCTTTAGGACACTGGCGGATGTGGATATTCATGTGTCTTAGGGTGAGGAAAGACGGCCAGAGAAGATCTCTGTTGACGGATGAGGTGTAGATCGTGACGGCCAGGCTCTCGAGAGACTTGCAGTGCTTGCCGACGGCACGTAGGACGTCTCTGTGGGTGATGCCCAGGCAATCCTGGACGCGGAGCACCCTGAGCTGGGGTATGATGCCGAGCATGTTTGTGAAGTAGTCTGGGGCGAGGTCAATCGAGTTCTAGGTAGAACGTTCCTACGTCATTTCACCACCTCATGTCAGCGGTGAATGTATGCTTACCGTAATGGATAAGCTCCTGAGGTGCCCCATGTTGGTTATCAAGAGATGGGGTAATTGGTCGAGAACGATTCGGGTGGGGTAGTCCAATGCTAACGACTTGAGGTGGTTGAGTTTCAGGACCTCGACCATTTCACCTCGGGTGAGGATGGCTTCCAGCTTCAAGTCGGTCAGCTTGGGCTTGTTGACGACAAGACGGTGGATAGTGGAAGGCAGGACGACGTGCGCGGTACACGTAAACGACACCATGTTGTGACATACGTCCAGTGACTTGGCCACAGCAGCGAGGAACGTCGTATCCGGTCTGTTTCTGCTCATCGGGACGCTGCGAATGGCTAAGATTTCACATTTGGAAAGCACGGAGAGGTAAGCAGATGTGAAAAGCGTAGCGCTCTGGTCAGATGCGTACTCATGTGTTTAACAAAACTTGCATAATCCGGATGTTTGATAAGGACGTCGAACGGAGACATCACCTATGGTGAGTAGGCAAAGTTGGTGATCAGGCCATTTTTGTCGTTGAGACGAGACAGTTGTGCTTCCGGTCGTTGTCCGACTCACCCGTCCATTTCGTCTGGCCATCGCGAGTGTGTACACGATGGACCGGTATATGAGCACCACTGCTGCCTGATACCACGTCCGACACACAAGAGACACCGAGGCCAGGTCGCCTAGATTATCCAACCAGTCAAGGATTAGTGGTATCACATCGTAGGGCAACGCGTCGGCTGAGTTGATTCGACGAGGCATCGGTTGAGAATCAGACGATAAAGGAGGATGTGAGGAATTAATGGCGTCTTTGATGGGCTGCCTTTTCAGCTGGTAGCGGTGGCGGTGAAGACACGGACGACGTTTGTTGGATACCGCGAAAACGTAGGTGGGGCGGAGTTTAGCGGCTCAAAGCCCGTCGCTGGCGCGGGACTTGAGTCCGCGTCTACTTCTCCACTTCCAACCACAAACCTTGAGAGACCGTTCCTCTCGACGAAGAAACGGTCTTAAAAGCACGATGCAATCTGGTCCTCGACGTTCTTACTTCTGACTAGAACCAACCGCGAAGGGTCCACGCAGAATGACTCTTTGGGTTCTTTCGAGGTTAATCGCATATGGGCATGGTGACGTATGGGCTCGGAATCCCAAAACAAGACTGAAGGACGGATCTATCACCATCTTGCAAGTCTTTCGCCAGATCCGAATCACTCGTATTTTCCTTTTGATTCAGTCATCTAGCTTTGGCGGCTCGACCCTTCTAGCCCTGTGTTCCATCAACAAGCATTTGGTGGTTTCATTCTTCTCACTATAATATCGTTGCACCAGTAGCCGTTTTCACCGTTGTTGTTAAATGCGGGATCTGATGGAACTATGGACCATAAGTGTGACATGGGATCTAGTTGGGATACGTCTCGGACTTGACCCGGTTCTCGAATTCAAAGTCACGTGAACCCTCTAAATGGAGTTTGTTTACTCTTCCACCCCAAACCAGAATCCGCCCGACAAGGGGGACTTTCTTTAGACCACGACATACTCCTCGACCGTGACGTGGCTGCCAACCTATCCTCTTATTGAAATCAACCAACGGGTGTCGTCGGCAATCAAGGTTCGAGATGCGTGAAGCACTCTGCCCAACACGTCTCTTTAAATTTCAACCGCGATATGGGCATGGTCTGCTATCCCATCAAGGGTAGTTTGTGTTTCTAAAGGTGTGGATTTCTCATTGCCGTAAGTCCAAGTTGGATAGCTTGCAAGCTCAATAATATTCCTTAACCGCTGCTCGGTTTTCCACCATTCTAGGTACACATGGCCAGTGTTTGAACGGCTACCCCGTTGCCCAGCATTACTCTGGTCCTGATCCTCATTACAGACTATGTGGCCGTTATTTGGGCTCGGGTTCGGACGAACGGGCGGCGCCACAGCGCAGCCTGATCAGCAAATGAAGACAAACGATCCCAAGAGTGTACCAGCCCACTTGCACCGATAAGGCTGGTCAAATACACGCCATAACCTACTCGTCTTGACGCCAAGCTTCCTCGATAACCTCAACATGTCAGATATGTCATTAAAATCGGTCAAACCACAGACACTCCGGCGAACGCTCGATGACATCGTTCGTGACATGCGAACCCAGAACGAGGCAGTATTATCAAAAATCGGGTTAGTTAACTTGGCACTCATTTCTGCTCCTATGTATTGAGTGTCCTCTATGCAGTACCATCCAGAATGAGAAGGGTATGATCGAACGTCTCGATGCGGAGTCCGCTTTCCTTGCGGTTGCAATGACAGACCTGCAAAATGCCATTATACAACGAAGAACCCAGCTACGCCGTGGAAGGAACGCACTTCTCCCATTCCATCAACTGCCAGAAAAGCTCCTCGCCAAGATATTGGCCATGTCACTCCATCGATGCTTCGAATGGGAACATCGCCTCGGTGACGTCTTCGATCTGGTGAAGGTGTGCAGCATATGGCGACGGATCATCATGTCGCGTCCTGAGTTTTGGACAGTTGTGACGGATCGATGTCGTCCAGAGGTCATCTCTTGGCAGCTCCGCAAATCTGATCACGAACTTCTATCTGTCATATATCGAGGAAACGCCAAAAGCGACGTATTCTTCACGATCACAAATACAGCTTCATGGCGATGGCGGTCGTTATCCATCTGGTGGTGGTCCGATGAGCCGGACATGCCACGGTTGGGCTCTTTGCTAACGCCAAACTTGACTTCACTCGCACTCAGCAGTCACGGCAACTCGTTCCTCCATGTTGACCTCCCATCCGGTCCTCCACTCAAAAACGTCACCCTTTTCAGATCGAACGTGCCTTGGAATAGTCCAAGTTTGCGGTTTTTGGTCGTGTTGGACATATACGAACCTGGAAGTCCAGGGCCCACATTAGAGGATCTCGAAGACATTCTTAATGGCTCGCCATTTCTAGAGGACCTCTCTCTCCAGAAGATTCCGCCCTTCGCAGACCAAAACGAGTTTCAGCGGCAACCATTCACGGTCATCAACCTTCCACGGATGAAATCCTTCCTATACACAGAAACCGAGCCGAGCGATCTCGCAACGCATCTCATGCGGCGGATATAAACACCGCCATGCCAGCTGATTGTGCTGAACCTCATGCTCCCATCCGTTCCTCCAGACGACCCTCGACACCCGTTCCACGATTTCCAAAACGCTCCCTCGAATTCGCTTCTGGGTCACGTTGCTGACCTCCTACGTGATGCGCCCTACGTTGATGTTGAAGTCAGCAACGTCACATTTACCACCAGAGTCCGGTCCATACGAACATCGCTTACCCTCGGTGCCTCCGTGTCCGAAGATGCACCGGGAAGTTATCTGGAGACTTTCCGTGAGGTCGTTTCGCCAATACGTGGAACCATCGAGATGGAGCTGGATGTAAGCAGGGACATGACACTGGAGACGTTGGCATGTGTCGAGCAGCGAGTCTGTAGGCTGGAAGTGGTGGACAACATCTCGCTCGAAGAACTGGTGCGCTACCTCTGTGTGACTCGGTCAACCGAAGGCCGATATGCATCACGATGGAACTGCCCAAACTTGAAAGAAGTTCAGTTTACCTGCGCAGCGGAGAATGTCAGGACGGACGTACAGGCGATGACTTCAGCGGACGCTCAAAAATTAGCTGTTCTGGCATGCCGCCGGTTTGGGCTGTACGATAGGTTGGCCGATAGTTCTGCTTTCCGTCCCTCACCTACCGGAGATTCGTCGTCAATTAGGATGTGGCGGATATGCGATGGCCACATGGGGTACCCGGTCTTGGATCTTCGGACGAAGTCTGTAATTGAAGTTTTGGAGAGTGCGTTGGGGAAAAGTGTAGTCATTCTGGGAAATCCGCGCGATCACTAAGCGCGATATGGTTATGTTAACTTGCCATCCTCCTTCGTGTACTTGTAAAGCCTCGGTAGTCGATTAATATTCGGAGAGCACTGCAACACCTGCCTCGGTGATCGACGCACGACACACAACGTATGAACTGAGATCCAAATTATCCGAAATGGCGATCCAAAGTATCATAAATGACAAAGATCATCGCACTGCTTGGCATAGCGCGGGCCACCGTGACACCACAACCGGCATACAAGCCTTGTAACCCTCTCGCCCGATAGAGCGCTTTAAACGTCCCGATAAACGTCGACTTTGGTGGTGGAGGCATACCAGGTTTCATCCGGGACGGACGCATCTCTTCTTCCGTCTGCAACGCGCTCTTCACCGAGTCCGCAGGGAATAACGCGATGTTGTATGCGACTCCAGCACATGCACCCGCAACAGCTGATTGCCAGACCGCCAACTCTTTGACGTTGGCTTCCTCCGCAGTTTTCCCTTGTGCGATGGCGCTCCGGATGGCGAATTGCTTTGCGATGTACTCTTTGGTACCGAACCACGCCATCGCGCCGCCTGCTTCACGGAGGAATGTCCCGGTTTGACCCAACCAAAGTCCGCGAACGCCCTCGGTACGGAGGACTTGGGTGAAGAGGGAGAGGGGACCTTGAAGGGATTTACGGTCTATCGGTGTGCGGAGGGCGGCGTCGGTGGATGGTGATGAGGTCAATCGTGCGCCTTCAGCTGCCATCATTTGGACTTGCATCTTGCACTTGATGAGCTCTAGCGGTGTGCTATAATACGGTGCAGCTTCATTAGGGTGGACGTTGAACGAACGAGCGCCGACGTACAGGATGAAACTGGCAACGGTACCCCCTCCTGCGGCGGCTATGGCTTTTTGACCTAACGAAAGGTCGCCCTGTTGGCCCGTAATCTTCTTAATCCCGATTTGGATTTGGTTGTAGACGAGGAAGAGAGCGGCGTTCTCCAATACGGCACCAACGACCGGGAAGGGGAGGCCCTGTGACGTACATTTAGTCAGCGTGGGCGGGCGTAACGAGTAGACGGAGGGTCCCTTACGCGGTATAACCCTCGAATGCCTTCATGTTTCCATGTTTGGGTGAGGCAGTCGATAGGACCGTTGAACCGGTGTACGTCGTCCAAGACTTGAGCTTGTAAGCGGACCTTGCAGAGGTCAAATGGGTGTTCAAACACTTTTGACACAGCTCCAGCAACCTAAAGGCGCTCATCGATTAGCGATCAGCACCCGGCACTAAGGTAACTATTAGGATGCATACATACGCTCCCAAATGCTAGGTCTTTGATCCCTCTCAGCCCAGAAGACTCGGCGTCTTCTAGTGGTGATGGTAGTTCGGTCATGGCAGTAGCAGGTAAATTTTCCATCGCGTTTGTCATAAAAGGTAGGTTGTTAACGAAGATCCGATAACTAGAGTCTATAGTTGCATGATCCTTCTAGGACGTGCCAGGGAGAATTGAGGGTCGGGAAAATGCTCAAGGTTGTTGGTGCGTTCCTCGTGCGAGAATTCTTGTTTTCAGCTTGAACACCACGTGTTTCAGGTCCACCAGCTTTCTTGACCGCGGATCATCCACCATATGCAATACAACTCAAAATCATAATCATACTAGACAACACTTATAGATGCCCCCAAAAGGTTTTCAAACACCCAGATAATTCCTTATCTCATCCTCTAACTCGTCCTCCTTGTCCTCCGAACCGGCCGCCTCTCCGAGCTCGTTTGTTTCTTCTACACATCGGGCGCAGTCGCAAGGACCGAAACCCCACGAGTTCAACTCTCGTTGTCGTCTTCTTACGCTGTAGCTGGGGTCAACATAGCAGACAAGGATTTCATCTCCGGCGGGAATGTCTCTGGTGGCCACGATGGTGATGCGGCCTGGCGCCTGCGATCCGTCGATATGTCGAACAGAGGCATTTGGGTTGCAATCGTGGTTGAGATGAGAATGTAGCTTGTAGATCCCGCCATGTGCTTCCGTGTCTAGGATCGGAGTGAGTATTTGTCAACCCAACTAGAGGAAACTACGAACTGAGGCTCATTTTTCCAAGACCGAGAAGGAAACCATCCAAGCTAAAGAGCTCTTCGTGCAGTTCCGGGGGGATTTTTCGACCTTTCTTGAGTTTGTTGAGTTTCTTTGCGAGGGTGGGGTCGGACGGACAGTCGAAGGCTTGAATATAGTGTGCATAGGCTTGGTCCCAGAGAACTTTTGTTGATTTTGCCACAGCTTTCCTACCCTCGGATCGCGTAAGATGCAGTAAGAGCGCTTGAAGAACAGAGAACAGGACCCACCAGTTAGGTAACCGCTTGATTCGCTCTGGCAAGGTCATCCCCGCCAGACTTCTCATTACATGCCAAGCCTTTCCACTGCCTGCTGTAGCGGGGTTCTCCACCCATTCTGCCAGAAGGATAGCCACAATCTTCGCCCATAGTGAAGCAGCAATCCACGTCTGGTCTCGCACAAAGTGCAAGAGAGGGATACAGGCTGGGTTTTGTGAAGTGCAAAGGAACGGATGCGAGTCTTTGGCACGAGAGGCACAAAGACGACTGCACCATACCGCGCTACATTCATGGGGGCAAGCAATGGGTGTATATTTGACTGCGCTCAAAGATTGGACGCATAAGGCACACCGTCGAGACTGCATCTGTTCGTCCTGAGCTTCCCTGCGGTCAATGTCAGATTGGATCATCGGAATCAGCCGTCAGACATACCAAAGTGGGCTGTAGACAAAGGGATCCTCCTTCCAGATATGGTTGTATGCCTTAATGTCCTCAGTAGCGACGAGGCCCTTCCCCCTGACATCATCAAAGTACTTGACTTGGACTTTCTTCGTCCAGGCGTCGATTTGCAAGTCCTGGTTCAACTGTGAGGTAGGATGTTTGAGAATGCCGTCATCATCCGGTATTTCCTTCGTCTTGCCCTTCTCCCTTTTGGGCTTTGGCGGACGTTTTGGTGATTCGATCGTTCCGTTCTCTGTGCCCTGTTCCCTCTGGAATCGAAGGGTTTTTCGAAGCCGTTTGTCGGATACAATCCAATTCGGGTTGGCGGCTAGAAGGAGTTCATGGATCTTGGAGGCACCCAGATTGGCGTTTCCGTCTTGCGATTGACATTGGACGATAGCAGCGAGTAGATCAGCATCGGATGGCGAAACCGTGGAGGACATGAGATGAGTCCGATGTTTCTGCGTGGGAAAGGTGAAAGGACAAGTGTGGCGTTCGTCCCAGCCTACTCCACACTCCTGCCAGGCTACACAACATACAGACATAGGTTTGAGTTGGTAGACCGGTTCGACCTTGGTGAAACCATATCTAGGCGTGCAAGTGAACTACTGATATTAACCATACATATCCTGGAAGACGTGCTTGCATTGGGATCCGGATCAGACTCACAGCAAGGTATCTGTTCTGTGTTTCCTTTCGAGGACTCGGAGCCTGGAGGGAACTGATCAAGGTACACAGGCTCCGCTTCCGGTATAGTCTGATTGGTCGTATCCGCGCTAAGCCCCTACGGTCACGCTATAAAAGACGACGTCCTGAACTTGTCACGCCACCACGTTGCTCCTCCATCCCCCCGTCATGTCGTCCGAATCCGCCGTCCAGAAAGCCGCGCTCCCAAAGCGAGTCCCAGTGGCCTATACGCCAGTTGACGACATCCCGGGTGTATGTATCCTAGGGTTTTCTGGCTCGAGTGCCGTATTTTCACAGCTTTGCCTTCATGAACAGATCCACGCTCGAGTGAAGGAGGGATTCACGTCCCGTCGTTTGCGCCCAGTCGAATACCGCAAGCAACAAATCGCGCAGCTGGGATACATGCTCAAGGTGAGTGATCAACGTTTTACTCTCGCGGCGACTGCGTGCGCTAAATATATATCCCACTGACCAAGGACAACCACGAGCGGTTTGAAGACGCTTTCAAGGCAGACCTGGGCAGGCACAAGAACGACTGTTATCTGCTGGAGCTCGGAACGTGTCACGCGGCTGTCCTTGATGCACTCAGCAACATCCACAAATGGACCAGAACCCAGAACACGCCCTTCAACCTCAACTATTATTTTATGAGTCCAAAAGTCAGGCAGGAACCCAAGGGCGTAGTGCTTATCATTGGTCGTAAGTATGAGCTGGACCGACACGTATCGCACGTTGTTTGAGCGTTCTCTTTCCTGCCCGAGATAGCCTTCAACTATCCCCGTAAGTGCAGTGCAGAATCCCGTCCCTGGTTTGGCTGACTTCTCTCCCCGTTTCAGTGTATGCCACGGTCATCCCTGCGGTAAGATACCAGTGCCCGATACCAGTCCTTTTCTTCCTCATGAGACATTTTTAGATTGCAGCCCTTGCAGCTGGCAATGCGGTCGTGATCAAACCGTCCGAATCGGCCATGGCAGTCGCGGGCCTTCTCACTGAGCTCCTTCCCAAGTACCTGGACCCCGAGCTCGTAGCAATCGTCAATGGTAGCGTGGCGGAAACGACAAAACTCCTCGACCTACGTTGGGATCACAGTGAGTTCCCTTGCCCATTGTAACCTGGTGCCCATTCCGAACAATACTGACCTTTGTCCCTAGTCTTCTTCACTGGCGAGTCTTGAACCCTAGTGGGTTCGGTACCTCTATTAAACGCAGGTATCTTACTTCAGGAAGTTTGAGGGTCGGCAAGGTCGTATCTATGGCGGCAGCCAAGTATCTCACCCCCGTGACGATGGAACTCGGAGGAAAGTCTCCCGTGTTTATCGACACAAGCCCTTCTGGCAAGAATCTTCCTCTTGCCGCCCGCCGAATCCTTTGGGGAAAGATCGTCAACGCCGGACAGGTGAGCACTGCACATCACTACTGAACGACATTGTTGAGAGCGTGTTTCTCCTAGACTTGCATGGCGCCGGACTATGTGCTGATCCAACGAGAGTTCCAAGACGAGCTCATCGAGGAATTCCGAAAGGCGTACGTCTACCAACTGTCGTACCATCGCCATAACTTATACCCACTTCTAGGCATGAACAGATGTTCCCAGCCTCTGAAGGTGGCGCACGAGGGTCTGAATCCTTCAGTCGTATCATCAACGAAAGCCAGTTTGACCGCTTGGAAAAGCTCCTTGACGCTACCAAAGGAGAGATCGTGATTGGCGGCGAGATGGAGCGCGAGGATCGTTATATCGCACCTACGGTCGTTAAGGACTGCACCGGTGAAGACTCATTGATGGCAGAGTAAGCCTTGGCCGCCGCCGACATACTTGTACTGATATACGGTTGGTTGTAAAGTGAGATATTCGGTCCAATCCTCCCATTGGTACCCGTTGACGTGAGTCCTTGTCTATTAAATATATGTCCACTGTTTCTAAATTAGCACTGCCTAGTCCGTCGAGGAAGCGTTGGCGTTCGTTAATGCCCGCGAACACCCATTGTCGTTGATGTCCTACTCAAGCAACCCGAAGTTTAATGAACATAGTGCGTGACAAGCCCTGTCTCCTTGGATGTGGAGTCTAATTCCATTCACGTAGTCTTTGACAACACCCAATCCGGAGCATGTCTTGCGAACGACGCACTGGTCCACGGTGGTTGTATGACCCTGCCGTTCGGTGGCATTGGTAACAGCGGACGTGCGTCACACCATCTGCTTGCCTTTTCGTGATTGAGCTAAGTAGATGTTTCGTCCTGCAACAGACGGAAATTACCTGGGGCACTATGGGTTCCGGACATTCACGCATGAGGTTGGCCAACCAGCCTGATCTTTTTACTTCACCTCTGACCCTTTCTTTGGAATAGCGCGCGATGGTGCAATCGCCAAGCTGGCTCGACGTGAAGTTCTTGTACGGGCTTCGCTTCCCTCCCTTCAAGTCGTCGGACCTTCCGTTCATCAGGAGGCTCTGGAGGCTGAACGACCTGCCATATCCCCGGGCCGGCGAAGCTCCGTCTGGGTTATTTGGTTGGGTCTCGAAGCTCTTCGGGAAATAAGGACTAGCGATGCTGTTTCTCGTTTTGCTTTCTGTTTGGAAATAGAGTATTTGTGTGCTCGTGTGTTACGTTTCCGACACTCCTTGTGACAGAAAGCTTCGCGTCTCGACTCGTTTGTCAGGCCCAGGGTGCAAGTACAATACAGAACTGGTTCTGATTCCGGTTATCAACATGAAGACAGCGTGACAGGTGTCGTGAAAACGTGTCGTGGATCGTAAGGAGACGTAGCAGAGAAGTCGTAGCTGAAGGAAAGGAGAGAAAGGGAAGACAATAAAAGACCCGGAGAAAACGATTAGATGAGAAGAGTGTCCAGGATCGGGGTAGAAAACGCGAGTATTGTCCAGTAGTAAATCCAACGTCCTCGTCCCATCATAGTAATGTATGCACACCAGCAATAACACCCACAAGCGTGAAGATCAAAGGGATGAGCAAAACAGAGCCTATCGGGTTGGCTAGCTGCAAGCTGGAGGCAGCATTGCCCGTGGCACCAGGAGGCGCGACAGTGATAGGTGTTTGCGAAGGTAGTTGTCGATTCGTCGACGCCACGCCCCCCACGAGTGTTGATAGCATCCCACATACCGTCCGAATACCTGACAATTAATGTGTTATGGTGTGTGGTGAGCCCGGATGATGGGTGCGGGACGTACCTGAGACCACCCCTGGCAAGTTATTTGTTTGCAGCACTACGTAAAATCGGTCGATAAGCCCGTTGCACAATTGTTTTAAGATGATATGAAGTCTTGTTACCTTGAGTTTGATTGGTTTGGATAAAGCTATTGACAAAGTGGGTTAGGGGTTGAGTACACCTTTCGCCCGCCACGACGATCGATGGTACGCACCAGTCGACGCACTGAGGGAAGAACGATTGGAACGTATCCGTACAGGAACATTGGATTACAGAGATGAATGCTCCGGGGTTCCAAATGATCTGCCAACCGGGCTACATCAGCAAAGGGGTGGTTTATCAATCTTGGTTTTATACGACACACCTGGGTAGCGTTTTCAAAGATTGGTGCGGCATCTGCACAGCTGCTTATTTCGGGGTACTTTTGTGCGCAAAGTTGACAGGAAGGGGGGTATTGCGGGAAGTATGGCTGGGTTGTTCGACGGACAGGCTCTCCTGATCGGTTGACATCGACGGTGTTTGGTGAGGGAGCGGCCAGGGCGAGGGTGGCCACAGAGAGGATGAAAACGACGAGAGGGAGGAAGAGCTTCATGGGATCGCTTGAGGCATGCATCATCCACGGTCTTGGCTTTTCTAAGATGGACGATAAGTGTCGTTGGGTCGTGTCCGGTCAAGGAGTTAAATAATGAGAAGGAAAAGATGCCAGAGTTGGGAAATGTGTTCGATCAAAACCAATGATCGCTCGGCACGTCGCCGGAAAGGAGGGAGAACGATGGACTTGACAAGCTCATTACGTCTCCGCCGCACAATGGATAGCTTGCATCACGTGATCATACGGCCCGCGTTCAATGTATTCAGTCGCAAAAGTCGCAGTAAGAGAAAGATCTGGGGGAAAGGGAGAGTACAGGTGTATAGAAAGGTACGAAGAAGTACAAAACACGTCGAGATCCTGTCGATTTCCCGGATAAGATTATTGCTGAACTCGCAAAATCTCGGGGGGGAACGCAGGTCTGACAACAAACTTTGAGGAGTCAACTCCGTTGACAAGGGCGTCTGAATCACACACGCCGTACCACAACGATTCCCTCCCGTCGTCCCTGTCCTTTGTGAAGTCATAAACAGGAAGCTGGGACGTATATAAAAGCTCGTCATAGACGACTCGCTGCAATGGAACTGTAAGGACGTGCCGCGCTTTGTCATAGTGCATGCCAACACGTACCCCAATCTCACCCTCTGCTTCTTCTTTAGTCGCGGGTTCGGGGCCGTCCAACGAGCGGATATCACCCCAGTCGACGGGCTTCCCAGTCAATGTAGCACCTGTCTGAACGAAAAGGAAATTTCCCCAGTGATTGTCACCGTGCATCTTCTTGCTCCTCCACCAGTAGTCTACAACGCCGTCTGCGGCAGCCTCTGCATATTTCGTAATGAGATTCTGGCAAGCCTCGACAGCTTCTGTGAAAAGGGGCGAGATAAACGATAGTCGCCGAAGGGGAGGTAAGAGTACGTACTGACGGCGTCTTGCTTGGCGGCCCTAGCGTCTCTCATGGTTTGGGCGTCAAGGTGCATCTTGGGTGTACCATCTGGATTGAGGCCAATAGTCTTCGCCCATTCGTCCATTTCGTAGATCCGTTTACCGTCAATGTAAGCGATGATCTGGAAGGAGCGCCCGTTGCTCTCAACAGTGTCGTAGTATTCCCCAATCTTTGTGAATGGGCAGTCATTCCGTTAATATAATCGGGACAGAAACTTAATTGAAAAATTCTTACATCCTTTAGGTTTTGTATCTCCTGGTCAGAGATAGGCACACCCTTTGCTTTGTTGGTCTTTGCTATCCAGTAGCGTCCGCTTATAGAACGTTTGATCTTGTAGGTGCAAGCGAACATGCCCTGATTGAGGTACTCGACCTATCGGCAAAGTTGGGCCTGTACATCAGATTGGGATCTGGAAGGCAGGAGTGTAGGTCATGTACCTCGTAAGGTTGTCGATTCAGCGTAATCTCTTTCACATTGGGACACTCCCAAGCATTGGGGGCGAGAACACCAGTGTTACTCGGGGCGCCACCCTTGTTAGGGGCACCGCTGTTGTTCTGTGAACTCGGCGCAGAGGAATCGGTAACGATACCGACTCGCAAGTCACCATCCGAATTGGTGGGAGTGGAGCTGAAGTCCACGGACGTGGAGAGATCGCTATCACTGGTTGTTTGTGATTGATCGAGCTCTGTTTGGGTAGTGGGGGTCAATACACAGCCGCCAGGTCGTATGGACGCAAATCTCACTTACTTTGCGGAGCTGGTGGATATTCTCCAGTGTGCGCTGTTTGGGGAGGGGAGGGTTGGTTAACGCACGATCGCTAGACCATGTCGATGGGGCTCCTACTGACATGTAGGTAAAGCGGAGGCAATACCACAGGTTGCAGCAACGACGAAGATTGACGAGAGTCGCATGTTGTTGGAGTGAATATATTAATAGAGAAATAAAGGTATGGAAGTGAGTGGAAAGAAAGGGGTGGATTAGAAGGGGTGGTAAAATAAAATCAAGTTGAGGAGGGAAGGTGAGGGCGTAGCGTTCTAGAGACCCAGGCAGTGGATACTTTCTGCGTTTATATGCAGTGGAGAGTGTAAGCGAGGTGTCTGAGACTCGTTTGGAGGTATTGATGGTCGGGGTGTGCCGTGGAATTCGAGAGGCTTTGCTATCCTATAGCGAACGTCATATCATTACGGGATATATTGCACTGAAACGGGTTCCATCGCCATCAGTAGCCGGCAATGGGTTGTCAGGGCCCAGAGGTAAGGTCGAAAAACAAGCATCGAACACGGAGAAAACGGAGATAGATCCGCGAAAGGGGTAGACAAGCTTTACTCGCACGTCGTGTCTGCACCATCGCGTTTAACTCGAGGCTTCCAAACTCACCTCGTTCCGACCTTCTCTATAATCATCCACCTCACCTCTGCTTGCAGGAACTCGGTTCTCACTTACTACAAATCCCGTCCCAAGACACTCTGCCGCAGATTCCGACTTAACCACCGATTGAAGCCAGACGACCATCCCTAGACCTCTAGACAAGGAATCATGGATTTCGATGTTATACCATATGAAGTGAGTCACCATCAGTCCTTGGGCGATACTCTCGATGCCATCTCAGCCCGTGATGCCGACAGGATATCAAAGGAGACTGGAAAAAGTTGGGGTCGGGATCGTTTGGAAATGTCTACAAAGGTCAGACGTGTTCGCACCACCCATCATCGTCGCAGAGGACCTGATACGCCAAGCTCCTCCACAGCGTCCTATCTCGGCATCGACGTCGCAATAAAGGAGGTGCTCCCGTCAAACGAGTACGATGTCCGTAAATATTTCGAGAGGGAGTGGCGACTTATGAAGTGAGTGACCGGGTTGCCATGCCGCACAGATTGAGTCCTCATCCGCGTTTCAGGGAGGCGCGACATCCAAATGTCGTATTGTATCTTGGACTGTCTCGCGCACCGCCTCCCGATGGACGTATATTCATCATATCCGAGTTCATCGAGGGCGGCAACCTCCGTCAGTACATTTACGACAAGACTAAAGCATTTGGATGGAGACTCCGCCTGTCCTTTATGACTGACATTGCTCGTGCTCTCGCGTACCTTCACGCGCGCAAGGTGAGGACCGGCACGCGTCCCTTAGTTGCCCAATTACTGATGCACCGTTGCCTTACGTCATCCTCACAGTGTATCCACCGCGACATGAAAGGGGAGAACCTCCTAGTCACCTCCAACCTGCGCCTCAAGATTACGGACTTCGGCTTCGCCCGCATCGCCGCTCGAAATGAAGAGGAGAGCAAACGCTTAACCTTTTGCGGGACCGATTCATACATGTCTCCCGAGATCCTCCTAGGCGAGGAATTCGACCTCCCGACAGACGTCTTCTCCCTTGGCGTAATCTTCTGTGAGATTATCGCTCGGAAGCTTGCCGATGACTATACGTTCAAACGGACCGCTCCCTTCTTCGGCATCGACGACATCCAAGTTCGCAAACTTGCATCTCCCGGTTGCCCACCGGCATTAATCGACCTGGCGTTGGAGTGCTGCCAGACTCGCCCTACAGCCAGACCCTTGATGGTTGATGTCCTTTCGCGGCTTAGAGCGATTGAGGTGGAGGTGGCTACAAGGGCAGAGACCGAGGTCGAGCACGTCGGCAGCATCAAATTCTCCAAGCGACCCAGTGCGCCACCACGTATCCCTAGCTTTGGCTCTGGCGTCATGAAGAGTATTGCTGCCCCAGAACTCGTTGAGGAGAGCAGTGACAGCGACGAAGAGCTGGCTGCAGCTATGCAAGGTCTTGCGTCCATCAGCGTCGGGGGTGGATCCCGTACTGCTGCTGGAGACATCACCACCAGCTCGTGGATCGCACCTAGCGCCTTTAACAACACAAGTCGGATTACGGGTGAAACTGAGGCCGAGCAACCTCTCATCGACCTCACATCGAGTAGTCGTCGCGCGTCGGTCATTCCTGACTATAGCACAACGGTCATCAAAAGCCACGGCAGAGGAAACGCAGGTCTGCCTTCAATGTCATCAAGAGCATCTATTGTTACGCTCCGGGATCCTGAAGGAATTATACCAGTAATCCCGCAATCGGCCGATTCTTTGTTGTCAATCGATTCGTACCATACTGCGAAAGGTTTGCCTTCGGTTATGGCGCCCTCAATTGCAGCTGCAACGGAGGGCTCAACAATGTCAGCGATCTCTGCTTCACCTTCCGCTATGCACCATCGATTCACCCTCATCAAGCCAGGTGCAAAGCGCAGCAACAGCAGCAATCCAACCGCTGCCGCCGCCAATCACGTTGGGTCGTCGGACTCCTCCGTCAACTCGCCAGTCTCAAACACGCCCACGACCGCGGTCTGGTCGCCTTTCGACTTTTTTTTCTTCACCGGTGGCCTAGGAGCCTTCGGCGCCAAATGCGACTTGTGCGGCAAGCGACTAGGATTCAAGGCTATTCTGGAGTGTGACGATTGTGGTTTAAGGTGAGTACACACATTTGTTTCTTGCTGTTTTGCGATTTCCGTCGTTTTCTCGTTCCGTTCATCCGTTGAACGTCGACACCGAGAATATTTTCTGCTCGCTTTTGGCCTTTTTTCAATGCTACCTAGGCGAAGCGCTGAACCGTATAAGCTGACGTCCAACAACCCACCCCCTATCCGATTATAATGAACGTTCCGGCATGGTATCAACATCTCCCTTCAAAATTGAACGTTGTTCGCCTGGCGCGACTGGTGGTTCCCTTCGGCTGTTCGACCACTCCTGATCGTTCTTATCTCAAAAACTCTTCAAACAGGGCTCATCTTCGCTGTGGAGACGAAGCCCCCAACGATTGCGGTCTCCGTCCTCCCCGATCTCAAATACACGCGGATCCATCTCCGATCAGTATGTCACCAATCAAAGGCAACAAGAAACTCAACGCAGTGGCTTCATCCTCCATGCCGAACATACCCACACCGTCCAAGTAGCACCACGATATCTTGGATTGTTGCGAAGTTCTGCTCGTATTCCTTTCTTCGTACCATACTGATTGGTCGGGACGCGTTTGTAATCTGTATATTTTGACCCTACTGTACCTATCCGCTCTCTAGTGTCTTGCCCAATCCCCCTGTACATCCTGTAACCCCCTTCACTTCACATTCTTGTCATCACCCCATTCCTGCGATCCCGGCCTTGTTGTTCACATCTCGCATATATAGTTCCACCACCCTATCGGACGCAATCGCTCCATTTCATCTGTCGTTTCTCGTGCAACACCGTGTCATTGACGTCTCCTACGAATTGATGGTTGTAATGTACTGTCGTGTGGGTGCGGTCTGGGGTATTTCCCAGCGCTGCACGTTGGGCACACGTGCTGTCCCCATCGAATAGAAAGCCGAAACGAAGGGTGGAGAAAGATGTTCCCGACGGAATTCAAGCCTAGCGAGACATCCTCTCCCACCGGCGGGACCATGGAAGATAGGAGGTCATGTAATGGTAGATGTAGTGCGTCCAACCTTCTATGATACCGGCGCCCACTGCAAGGTGGACGCAATCCCCAGGAAGGTGCTGTGAAAGGTGAGTTAGGTTATCGGGGGGTTGGGCATTCTTGGGTAGTTACTCACCGCGTCCGGACGCATCCTTCCAGGTCGATCGATTGGAAGGTAATGAATACGAGGATGACCTCGCTTGGTGACGGCATCCTCGAACGCCTCATTCATGCGGGGAATCCAGGGCCAGTTCTGAGGCTCACCGTCGAAGGGCAGCGGCTCAGCTAGTGGACAGCCGTACTTTATCCACAAGGAATGGCAATTGTTGTCGCCCGGCAGGTGTGGTCGGATGATTATCTCCTTCGATCTTGGCCAGTCGTTGGATGGGTTTTGGGAGTGTAGGTCGAGGGAGCGGCCGGCTTGGTACACCCAATTCGTGATGGCGGTGCGGAAGAGTTGGTATATCGCCGGATACCCACCCTCGAGCCCTGCGAACACTGTGGGTGACCATTGTCCGCCTGTGCTCAGGATGAGGGTGTGGTAGTTGAACGGCGGTGGGGAGAAGAAGGTGGAGAGGTATTCGGTTGGGGAGACGTCCCAACTCAAGTCTTTGCTGAAGAGGGTGGCGTTTTCGGACGGTGCGGTTGAACGCCATGTAATACCGTTGTGGATGAATTCGATTTCTGTGCGGTTGAAAAGAAGGTCGACTCTAGATCCAGAGAGAGGGAGAGTGTGTGGTTAGTTGAAATGCCGGTTGTGATGCAATTCGGGTGTATCAAATCAGGAACCTTCTGAAAGTGACTAATGGTGTGTTCTCAATGTCAAACCATGAAGGGATTGAAATTTCGTTTGCCAACGACGAGTTTGGGTTGAGATAAAGGTTCTGGGACCCGTCCAACCGGTCCGTGTTGTTTGGTGCTTCGATGACGTGCGGATATAAAGAACATGAGATAGAGAAGAAATGCTGCTCAGTCACAGAGTCTGTTTCAACGCACGGTGGACGAATTAGGGCACAACGTCGAGATCGACCGTCTTGAGTGTGTGCGTACCGCCGACCAACAGCCAACCCCCATTCTGGACCAGATCAATCACCATCTTCTCTGGACTAAAGCGAGCCATCCTGCTACCACACAACCCCCCTGGCACGTAGTCATACGAGCTGGCATAGCTCCGCCAATTGAGCTCCTCTTCACGGTCGGTCCCAAGGTGCCACGACGCGTTGCGTGTGCTCGCACACCCGAGAAAACCAGAGGGACCATGGACACCATCCCCTGAGACGATATGCACGGCATCGCGCTTCAGGACCCACGACCCAGAGGCCCACTCCAGGGGAGCGCACATCGGGCTCGGCCTAGGCCGCTTCGCAAGGTGGCGGGAAATGGGATTGTCGAACGGGAAGGGGGAAAGTGTCGCAACAATGATAACGAAGACGACGAGAGTGATTCTCTGCCATTGTAACCAGTAGCTGGCCTGTCGATGGGTTTGCTTGACATCGGTAGGAGGGGGGAAATCGGCCTGAATGGAAATCAATGGCAAGCATCCCCCGCTGCTCGATATTTGATATGGTCTCGCCTTCAGTAATACTGGGCATCGTTTAGTTTTGCTGATGGGTAAATTGGGCACAAGTCGAGGTGGGGATGCAGCTTGGGAATCGACGGAAGAAACGCCGCAAGCTCCGGTTAGCCTCTGTAAGGCGCTGGTTCGAAAGTTCTACATCTATACCACCCACACTATATTGCTTCGCCATATAATTCTCCACTACGATTACTGCATTCGATTAACTTTGTGTCCCGACCTCTGCGGAGTCAGATATCGCAAAGGTTTGAGGCACGTGGGGCCATGGGGGATGTCTCAGTGATGAAAGGAGATGGAACATTAATGAGGGACTACGTGGGCCTTCGCCTGTTTATGTGTGCTCGAGCTGAGTGACGTTCATCCCCTCTTTAACCCCTTACATCACATCTTTATCCATGCTCATGACGTGCCATCGCCATTCGCGTTCATCACCAATCGATACCCGTTCAGCGTTTATTCCTATCCACATCTACGATGGTGTACCATGTTTGCCACACGCTCCGTTGCAGAGAGCATGGGTGCCAATGAATGACGGCCATAGGCGAAGCGTTGTCAGCTCATCAGCTTCCGGCTTTTCCTGCCTGGCTATTTCGTCGAAATGGGGACGGACACGGGTCCTCAGAAGTGTCGTTATACCCCTAGTGGCATGACAGTATGTGTACGCGAGCCGTACAGGCCTCTATTCGATGGGGGATAGGATAGGATAGACGTTTTGACACCAGCTTGCTCGCGACCAACATGGCTGGTGGCGGAGACAAGTCCCGTTTCATCAGTGTATCGACGACCGTGCTGATTGCATGGCGATTGTCACCGGCATACGCACAACCGGTCGTCGGTCCACGGGCGTGAAATGGTGCAGCAATCCAGCGCCGACTATCTCAGAAGCAGTGCACCGAGCATGTCCCTCCAAGCACCATAGATAAAGTCCCTGCCCGGTGTCCCAGGGACTGCGACGCCAAAAGGCCGACAGCATGAAAGGTTGGATAAAGGTCCTCAAGGTACGGTCACGGCCGAGCAGTCCACAAAATGGATTTCCAGACAACCAGAGCAGTCCATCTAGCGTAACAACGCAAATATCAATAATAAGGTCGTACGCGGTCAGAGTAGAATGATGAATGATGCGGGCATAATAAGAATCTAAGAGAAGTGAATCCAGTGCCATATCGTGTACTGATGCTGGGTGGTAGATCCGGTCAATGGTGATGGGAGAGGATAACAGAAAGGATGATGAAATGCAAAACGTCAAAGTCATGTGCTCCTCACCACCAGGTTCCGATGCGCCCGCCACGACTCCACGGCAGGTAAGTCGATGTGTAGTAGTGAATATAATGGGTCCAGCCTTCGATCACGCCTGTGCCAACAGTAAGGTGAAGGCAGTCACCAAGGACATGCTGGATAAGGTTCATTAATAAAAAACGTTGTGGGCGTTATTCCACGAGGAGGACATACAGCATCAGGTCGTAACCGTCCGGGTCGGTCAACAGCAACATAGTGAAGATTGGGGTGGCCTCTCGCCACGATCGCTTCCTCGAAAACGGCGTTAAGTCGTGGGATCCATCCCCAGTTGTACGAGGCCCACTCGAGACTGAGAGGCTGTTTCACTGGGCCCCCGTTTTGAATCTTGTCAGAGTGACAATTATCGTCGCCAGGAAGGTAAGGTCTGACTATGACCTCTTTCTCCCTGCCCTTTGCTGCCTCAGAATCAAGGTATTTTCCCGCTTGGTAGACCCAATTTGTGATGACTGTACGGAAAAGATCATATATCTCGGGGTAACCACGGGGAAGACCGGCGAACAAGCGGAGTGACCAGTGGCCGGCTGTGCTGAGGATGATTGTGTGGTAATTGTTCGGCTCTGGAGAGAGGAAGATATCGAAGTATTCAGTGGGAGACATATCCCAGCTGGCTTCGTCGCCAAATAGTGTGGAATTTTCGCCGGGGCCGGGTCTCCACCCTCCCCCATTGTGCTGTGTTTCGATTTCAGTCCGATTGAACAGGAGATCAACCCTATAGCAAAACGGTTAGCGAGGCGGCCAACAGTGTCCACTAAACTCGCACCTTCTGAAGGTTGCCAACGGCGTCTTATTGATATCGAAGCCGGCCGGGAAGTTGATTCGAGACAGTAAGGGGGACTCGGGGTGAAGGTAGAGATTTTGAGGCCAAGCACGATCCCAGTCGTAACGACCAGAATAATCTGGTGTTGCTCTAACATGCGGGTAGAGCGAGCACGACAGGGAGAAGAAGTGCTCCTGGGTCACAGAGTCTGCTGCGTGGTCAATATCACCTAATGGGCTCTGATAGATTTAGCGCACCTCCAATTAGCAACCACCCTCCGTTTTCAACCAGGTCTATCACCATCCGCTCTCTGTCGAATTTCACTCCTCGACATCCCTTCCCTGGGACATAGTCATATGCGCTCACGTTCCCTCGCCATCCTAGCTCGGTTGGGTGGTCGTTCGCAAGGTGCCACGGTACTTCTCTATTACTTGCACACCCTAAGAAGCCCGAAGCCTCATATACGTCGTCGGGCTTGATGACTGGCTTTGGGTGTGGCTTGCGTACCCACGAGCCTGAGGACCATTCTTGAGGCGAGCATGTTGGCCCGATCACAGGGGGGAGGTGAGGTAAGGCAGACGACCGGAAGAGAAATAGTAGTAACGAAAGCGTGCAGAAGGTGAAAACGACTAATTTTATGGTTAGGTTGGGAATAGTGGTCAAGAACGTCGTAAGGGGCATTTTGGGCCTTACTTTTTGCCTGGACGATCGTGTCAGGCTCTTGGTTGAGTTCCAAATTTAGGCGGACTTGGCGGCTTTAGCTCCGCGACGCGGTTCTATCCCAGACCGGCCACACGCGCTAACATGCCGCCTGCAACGCATGTAGTTTTAACTTGACGCCTACGAACCGCGTTTTGGCGCTGTGCAAGGCGTTCTTCGTGAGGTCTCGCCGCCGTGCTGCTCGGAGACGCTGTTCTCCCCTCCGGTTCTTGCCCCTTCCGACGTGATGTTGATCCAGGGTCAGCAGTCCCACTTTGACGGACTTCCTGTCTCGCGATGTGAAAGCGGTGAACACGCACATAACGGGTGTGCAGAGGCTATCTGCCCGCCCAAATTCCTATAAAGGTGTCCCTCAACTAAAAATCGCCAGGTCTTTGGGCTTCTTGTTCCTCCCCTCCATCCTTCTTGCCTTCTCCAGGCTTAGTACGCCGCCTCCTCAACGATAACTTAACGCTACTAGACACGCCAAGTGCTGAACATTATGACTTTTGAGACTCCTCGTGGAGAGCGCTCCAACACCTTTGACTCGTCCGACCTCAAGCAGCTGAACTTCAACGCCCCTCCAGAACAGAATCACGAAGATGGACATCCATCCCCCTGGCATAAATCCCTACCAAACCAAACTGCGATGCGCAGAAAAGAGGTCATTTCTTTCTGGCTGCTGTTCATTCTCAGCATTGCTCTTGGCGTTGCCGTTTCGTATGGAGTCCTTGGCCCAATCTACCTGACCAAGTCGTTCGAAAAGACGTTGGAGCCCGGGTACGGCTCTGGGGTACGTTACAGATAACACATTTAGGGGTATATGTTGTGACTCATGAGCGACTTCTTTGGGACCTAGGTCTACCTCCTCGGTGTAGTGAACACCCTCGATCTGGATCAACGAATTCTCGGCGTCCAATGGTTGGCATACAGCTGTGAAGAAACCGGTCCGTATGCGGGATGCAACGCTTTGACGGATGCCACGAACTTCTTCATCGATTAGTGGGTCTTTTCGTACCACCATTCCCGATACGGTACCCATTTCATTGGTACGAATTCTGTGTCTAGTGATGCATCGCCAGCAAGCTCTCTCGATCCGTCAACCGCCGTGTCGGTCTACAAAGCCAACCTTACGGGATACATCACCGACACCGATTGCGTAGGTCAGACCGATTGTTGGCAGCAGCAATTGAAGCGAGGGGTCCCTTACGAACAAACCCTCACGACGGTCCATCAATTCTCTATTCGTCCTTCTGCGTACAACTGGAGATCCAACTCGCAAGCCTACCCTTTTGATACGTCAGTCAATAATCCTTGATGCCGAGTTCACGCGAGATTACCATCCCCTTTCACTCTACCTCAGCTATACCGTATTCACCACGTTCTTGGCCATCGACCCAGCTACGAATTCATCAAGGAAGATACTCGGTCTGTCCATGACCGGGACTGTACCGTACGTCCCCCCATCGTTTTAACCTCCGCCCCATTCGGTTGGATGATCTCCGTGAACTGACGTGATTCTGTATCTAGCAACTTCTCCGTCAACATGCACTCCCGACCTGTATCCAACCCTGCTTACAATCGCTTCGAATGGCGTATGGTAACGATCCATATCTCACGAGCACAAATCGTCATCGGCTATGCGTTCTTAATCTGGGTGGTCAACTGTATGTGGCCTTGGCTTGTCTCCCGTTGCGCTCTTACAGATGGCATACACAGGGCTAATGACTGGTGTTGTGCTGTGGATCACGATTTCTGCCGTCCAAGGACGAAGACGTATTCCTGCCGATTTGTTTGGTATTCCTATCACGGCGCTCTTCGCCTTGCCAACGGTCAGAGCGATCATGCCAGGTTCTCCGGCCTTTGGTAAGAGCTATCCGGCTTTACGATACTGTCCTATGCCTGACTCGAAACGCCATCCCTTTTTTGCACAATAGGTTGCATTCTTGGTGCGTAGAGCGTGAGGTCTATTGTGTATTTCATTCCTTACGGTTCTTCACTCAGACTACTCCGGAATTATTCTCAACCTCGCCCTCTTAGCCATCTGCGTGAGTGTTCCTTTCATGACAGCACGAAGCGTCACTAAGCTCCGATTGTTATGACCCCTAGTCCGTTTCCCTCTTGTTGACCGTCATTGCACGTGACGCCCGAGAGTTCTATTCTCCGATCACACCGACTCGTGCTTTGGATAGAGAGCGACGACGTAGTTTCCTTGGCATCTTCCCTCGGAGACGACACACTGACGCCAACCGAGACAGCACTGGTTTGGGCTTGTCCATGGCGAACGAAAAGGAAAAGGTTTAACCGGCTCACGATTTCACAATTCGGACTCCTTCGCTCGGCATCGTTCATCTGGCCATACACATCATGCGCACACGTTTATCACCCCGTTTCACTGTTCGATAATAAGGATTTTTTGAATACACGCTTAATACTCTTCGTTTATCCTTCATGCCGGGTATAACGTGCGAGTGGAGGACGGTGTCGACCAGCGGTATGCCCTCCTATCGCTTTGTGATCATATTGGCCATGAAATGGTCAACGCTCCGCCTTCGAAGAGACATGTGAAGAGTATACTCGGTGTGACCGGGAGGGGGTACGGCTAGAGAGTCCTCTCGACCTCCCATATTGTGTGGTAGCCTACGAGGATGGCATTGGCTGGTATGTCGTTCTCCGTCCGGGAGGTGCGTTCGTGGGTAAATAGTTCATAAGAGTTATCCTTGGGAAACCAGCGTGAAAACGTGGTCGTATGGAAGCAGATGTTACCTTGCAAGCAGGGTGTCTTGCCGCTGAAAAGCGGTGTGTTCCAGTAGGTGAATCACGTGGGGCAAATTAAGGAAGCGCGACACCCGCGGCCGGAGTTATGATGAGACTTGGGTGTATTAAGCACAACCACATGCTCGCAAGCCGCAACGTTGACTGATTGGGCGTGGCCTACGAAATGTAGTGGTGGTGACCTGCAGAGGAGCTGATGACCGCCGCCTCGCCCACGAACCACTGAGAAGTTAAAGGTGTTGACAGTCGGAAGTAAACAGACGAGAAGCTGGGTTTCAGTGGTGATACTCAGAGCGGAGAGGTGAGTGTTTGAGGTACGCGAGAATGAGGGAAAACACCAAACGGCTCTCATGCCGCCGAGAGACCTGTGCAGGAGACAGCCTAAACGACGAGAGAACCAGTCACGGCGACGACTGAAGACCGGAGAGAAAAATCCGCCTGGTGTGGGTACTAATGACGGGAAGTCGAAGTACCGGCAAGATGCTGGCCCAAGCTCCAATGCGACAAACTTCAGTCCAATGTGGCAAGGGCTGGAAGATTGTCAGAGTTGTCAAAAATAACCCTTGGGTGGCGTAGTATATAGATAGCCGAGTAAGGGTTAATGCATCACGATGCCGCGTGGCACGCCGACGGCTCGAGACGGAACCTCGAGCAAAAGAAGTTCCCCACCCATTTTTACGCCGAAACGAGTAAGCAGAGACTATATTAGCCGGGGACGACCGAATATCCAGCCACCTGGAGGAAGGTTCCGGATCCAACTCTCGGTAAGCTTGGGCTGTACTGCTACTGATAATGGTTCCACATACCTAAAAGGGAATTTGTTGCACACAGTGAGTATTCTCGTGTGCAACGAGGCACGGACATGATCAACTTGACCGAGAAGTTGCTCGAGGGTGACCCTTAGCCGCTTTGCGAGGCATGTAAGCGGGCAATATCCCACAGGGGAAGTGCGTTGAAGCCTTTCGCGAGAAGTGCGGTTGACCCCATGCAGTGCGAATGTCAAAGTCCGGACACATGTCCAACTACCTTTGTACGCCAGGGGATACATAAGATGAGTTAAAGAGGAAGATATTCCGACCAATTCGATACATACCCTAGAGCCAAGAGATGTTGTGTATGTTAGTCAAATGCAGGAATGATGGGCAACTCTGACTTGGCTGAACAGCTTGGACAATAATACTTACCTGGGTGATTATGAGTATACATGATGTATGCCCAATGGTTGTAACCCTAGGTTCTCCGAGTAAACGGACAAACGAGTGCGTTCGAGAAGCGATGCTGCAACGAGGCAACGAAGGTGCCAGCCACCAAACAAGTCCATTAAGCCACGAAACAAACCAAGTACAGAGTAAGCACGGTCTACTCACAGGGTTCTTAACAGATAGCCTCGATACTCAGGCCGTTCTTCGGCCTTTAAGTTCTTGCTCGAGGACAAATATTGGGAAAGGTTACAGAACCACGCTCTTACTCATTTATATCCGGGAAAGGGAGATGGACTAACCTACGGATTGTCAGTTGACACAAAAGAGCTGCGCGTTACGGTCGAGTAATTTGAAAGTGGGTTGTTACGCGCGATCTCGCAAGTGGGGTTTCCGAGAACGTTCGAGGTCGCGTGTGACAATCACCGCTCGCGGCTACTTCCCTTTGAAGTCACAACCCTGTTCCTGACACACGGATCGAAAGTCAAAACCCACCACCCCATAGGCTCAAGACAGGTTACGGCTCCAACCAGAGTCAAGTCGCAACGAACCACGTCGTTGGTTGCTACAAACTCTTCATAGGGCATCCATCCCACCTTTTTGCCTGCGGGAGCCTTCGATCTAGTTTGCAACGAAATCTCAACGGTTCGGATCTGTCTTCCAGACTTCTGCAGGTCTTTCTGGGGAGCAATGCTTCTGGGTTCACTCTGCAGAACTTCTTCTGCATCCAAACAGGCAGAGGACGCCGCTATCTAACAGTGTCGCAATGTAAGCATGTTGTCTAAACACCAAGACCGCCAGTTTCCTAAATCTATGCCAATTTTTCCGAATGCGGTAGATAGCCGTCGAAAACATGTTAGAGGAGCTTCGACGGCCAATCAAAATTCAATGATACGATCCTCATTGCTCGAGAGAAGAGCGCTGGATCCGAGGGCGGTTCTTGACGATTGCGACCCAACCTGACTTGTCCTTCCATTACTCTATCACTTCCGGGGAATAGCGTGCCAGCATTTTGGCACCGTCGAGGTCGTCCCCCATGAGGTTCTGTCGCCGTACCGCTCGGAGACGAGGTTCACTATACCGGTTTTCTCTCTTGCTGAGGTCGTGTTGGGTGCAGCAGCCTCGCTTAACGAGATTCTCGTTCTGTATTGTGGAGGGCGGGGATACTCACATACCGGTGGGCAGACGCCACTATCGACAGCCCAACCTTTTATATAGCCATCCTCCCCAGCAATTGATAGGCGTCCTTGGGCTACTCGGTCCTCCTTCATCCTCTTGCATCCCCTTCCCTACCCACCAGCAACCCACCCCCTGAACAATCACTCGACACGCCAGGTGCTGAACACCATACATCATGACTTTTGACGCTCCTCCCCAGGAACAACGCTCCTCCGCCATCGAACCGGCCGCCCTTACCCCCCGTGTACAACAACATGAAGGTGGAGACCTGTCCGGCGGGCGCAGGTACTTGCCAAACCTAGCCGTGGTACGCAAGAGGGCAGTCGTTACTTTCTGGGTGTTGTTCCTTTTCAGCATCGCTCTTGGCGTTGCCGTATCGTATGGTATCCTTGGACCGATCTACCTTACCAAGTCGTTTGAAAAAACGCTGCCGCCTGGGTATGGCTCTGGCGTGCGTTCTGCATAGTGGTTATAGGGGCATACGCCGTGACTCACGAACTCCTTCAAAAAACTTAGGTGTATCTCCTGGGTGTCGTGAACACTCTCGATCTGGATCAGCGGATTCTCGGTATCCAGTGGCTAGCGTATAGCTGTGAGGAAACTGGCCCATACTCTGGATGCAACGCCTTGACGGACGCCACGAATTTCTTCATCGATGAGTAGGTTTTTCCTTCCTTCCTTGTTCGAAATGGCGCTTATTCGGTTGGTGTGAACCCGGTGACCAGTAATGCGACGGCATCGAGCTCTCTCGACCCATCGGCCGCCGTTACTGTCTACCAGGCTAACCTCACGGGATACATCGTCGACACCGACTGTGTGGGTCAGACCGAATGCTGGCAACAGCAATTGAAGAGAGGCATACCTTATGAACAAACCCTCACGACGACTCACCAATTCTCGATTCGCCCTGCCGCATACAATTGGAGATCTAACACGCAGGCCTACCCTTTTGACACGTCAGTCGACCATCCCCCAAGAGTAAACTCCACAGATTGACCGTTTCCATTTACCTTATTCAGTTACGTCGTCTTCACCACATTCTTGGCCATTGACCCGGCCACCAACTCGTCAAGGAAGATACTCGGTCTGTCAATGACCGGGACGGTACCGTACGTACCCCATTTGGCAGGATGCCCCACGTAAACTAACATCCCTACCCAGCAACTTTTCCGTCACCATGCGATCCCGACCTGTCACTAACCCGGCCTACGATCGCTTCGAATGGCGTACGGTAACGGTCCATATCGCACGAGCTCAAATCGTCATTGGCTATGCGTTCTTGATTTGGGCGATCAACTGTACGTGGTCTCGTCTCGTTTTCCGTCGTGTACTTACACAATACGGGATCGGCAGGGCTGATGACGGGCGTTGTGTTGTGGATCACGATCTCTGCCGTTCAAGGGCGAAGACGCATCTCTGCCGAGATGTTTGCTATCCCTATCTCGGCGTTGTTTGCTTTGCCAGCCGTCAGGCAAATCATGCCGACTTCCCCAGCTTTTGGTAAGAACTGTCCGCATATTACTATGCTGTTCTACGTCTGAATCGACACGCCGATGCTTTTTCACAATAGGTTGCATCCTTGGTGCGTGCAAACTCAGGTCTCTTGTATTCGATCCTTACGACTTTTGACCTAGACTACTCTGGAATCATTCTTAACCTTGCGGTTCTAACAATATGCGTGAGTGTCCATATCAGTACCGTGCGGGAGTCGCTAAGCCTCGATGCTTACCCTCCTTAGTCTGTCTCCCTCTTGTTGACTGTCATTGCTCGTGATACCCGAGAGTACTCTCCTCCCGCCACAAGTCACGCGTTGGACGGAGAACGGCGGCGTAGCTTCCTTGGGATCTTCCCTCTGAGGCGAAACGCCGACGCCAACCGAGACAGCGCTGGCTTGGGCCTATCGATGACGATGACAGGGGAAAGGGAAAAGGTATGAAAGGTCTGGTTCATACGGATTTGGACTACCGATCCTTTCAACTTTGTTTCCTACCGCTTGAGTGCATATACGTTTCATCCATGAATGTTGTCTGAATATAAACGCTTTTATACATGATCTGCTAAATATTTAGTTTTTCTGTAACCGTTGGGGTAAAGTGGAAATCTAGCACGCACTGACCGTGACATCCGTGACATGCACACCAGTGGTGTGACAAGCACGACAAACATGACAAACATGACAAACCCCCAAGGTTGCACCTCCCCCAGATCTCTGTATCAACCGCATCCTTGGCAGGGCGGGCAGCTTTGCTAGGCCACATATTGACACCAATCAGGTGTAGGGCCGCGTCAGCATTCTCTAGTGAGAACATTGAATCATATCGACCACCCACACCACACAACTCAGCCTGAAATCATATTCCGGTAAAATCCAGGACCTCTATACTACTATTCGTAAATCCTCCCCTTCGCGCTCATCGCACCTTGTGGATTTGCATTCGGAAGACGGAACTTGGTGGTTCTCATCTCCAGCAAATTACACCAGTGGTTCTGACGGATGGTATTTCAAGGAAGGCCCCGGACGGGCAAGTTGAGTATTGGCTGGTGAGTACATTCGCTCCGCTTCCTCACGCAACACAACAAACGGAAAAGGAAACAATCTGGTTATAGCTTTTTGAATTCGTTAGCAGGCTCGCCACTACCTTGGCTCCTAAACTGTTAGCTGACATTTGTGTCTTGCTAGAGGAGTTTATGCACGAGAATACTATCCTTCGCTAATCCCGGTTGAAAATCTAACGTAAGTGCGCCAAGGGTTCTGTGTTTTGGTGTTGGTTAACTCGTTGAAGACATGTACTATATGGGCCTGCCAATCTCAACCCAGATACCGGAGAGGTTTTCCTCGCGGAACCAGAGGCCGATTACGATAAACATTATCCTGGTGACCCATTGCTGGACTCTGGTACCAACTTGTATGGGAATTTCAAACAGATTTACTTGTTGAAGAAACGAAATCGGTCCGTATAAGGATTTATCGAACGTCCATCTTTCGCTCGCTGATTGGTTCTTGGTATGTATAGCCACCTCAAGCTAGTGTTGTGTATCGGCAGATATGCGTGGTCCCCGAACTTCCACACCGTCGTTGTCGACTCGAACGCCCGGAAAGAATTCGTACGCTCTTCGATCAAGATTCTGGAAGATTATGGGTTGGATGGGTTGAACGTTGATTACCGGTGCCCTGACAACAGCGAACAAGCTAGGGGCTATACGGAGACGTTGAGATTACTGCGAGAAGGGCTGGATGCTCATGCACGAAGAAAAGGGGGTGATTGCTGGTTCGAGTTGTCGGTGCGTATTTCATGTACCATCTTGATCTTCGAAACAACGCTTAGTACCTTTTGTAGGCTATGGCCTCGTGTCGGCCCCCCAACTACGAGAAGCTCGACGCACGTGGGATGGATCGCCACTTGGACATGTGGAACCTCGTAGCTTATGGTGAAACGTTCGAGTATCCTGTGCTTTCCTAACTGATGGTTAGCTTCATCAGGCTACGGTAAAGAATCTGGGAAGGTTGCGGATCACTTTGCAAACGTGTACAAGGGACGCATCAACACCGAGATTGTAGTCAAGTGGTACATGGACCAGGGCATTCCCCGACACAAGTTGATCATAGGTGAGACCTACTGAGCCATTTGTGATAGGTCGACGCTCACTTAATGTATAAGGCGTTCCGCTACATGGCCGCTCGTTTATGTCGACCAAAGGGCTGGGTCATCCGTTCACTGGGGTTGGTCCCGGATCCTTTAATCGGGGTCTATACGACTATCGTTCCCTTCCCTTGCCCAATGCTGTCGTTTACCGCAACGAGGAAGTGATGGCTTCATGGTCGTATGATGCAGAGAAGCAAGAGGTGATTTCGTTCGACGACGCTCTTGTCGCAAAGTGGAAGGCCGAGTGGATCTGTAAGGAGGAGTTCGGTGGAGCGATGTATTACGACCTTTCTGGAGACAAGACGGGCTCTCGAGAAAACGGCAGAGAGGGTTTAACTAGGCTCGGAAACCCCTACGTTCCTGGTCCGAGCATTGTTGAGGTCATTAGCGAGACCTTTGGGAGGTTGGATGGGGGTCGGAACTGGCTGGAATATGGAGAGAGTATGTTTGATAATATGAGGAGTGGGATGAGGACCAGGATGGGTTAGTTAGTCACCCATTTGATTCAATATGAATGCGTTGAAGTTTTGGATCCAGATACGATTATGATGGGAGGTCACAAGCCTAACACCGCGATATGTCCGTACCCCCGGCTCGTGGCAACTTTGTCAAATGCCTCCTAGTATAACCTCACTGACCAGATTCGCGCCTCTCATAACAGCGCTGGGTTCCAACTTGGGTGTTTCAGGAATTCTATCAACCCGGTCCATCGACACCTTCGAGTTGAACCCAGGTTTCAACCACACGTTGAGGGAGTGTTCGAGCACGCAAAACGATAAATACTAGTCCCGCCAAGCCTCTCCACCGCGACAAGGGACCATGCTATTTTGCCCTTCATGCGCGAATATGTTGGTTATTTCACCGGATAGTGGAGTGAATAAGTGGTCGTGCCAGACTTGTCCATACGAGTTTCCGATCCAGAAATTGGTGTGTGTGGTCCAACTGGCTTCGTACGGACGGTATTCACCTGCATGCTGTTTGTTCCTGAAGATGGTGTCAAGGACCCACCTGAAGCGGAAAGCTGTTGACGACGTTTTAGGTGGCGACGCTATGTGGGCGGATGCGGATAGGACCAAGGGTAAGCCGGTCATCATCTTCTCTTAATCTTCAAAGTCTAGTTGACGATAATCTGTCGACGTGATCGTATAATACAGTGACGTGCCCGAGATGTGAGCACGACTCGGCATATTTCATGCAACTTCAGATCCGGTCGGCCGATGAGCCAATGACGACATGTACGTTTGGTCCCTCCATAGCAGTCGTGTCCTTACTAAGCTGACATCTTGCGCGGTCTTCCTCTACGGAATACCGGTGCAGTTTACAAGTGCGTTGCGGTCAAGCTGCCGATGTCTGGCAGGCAGGTCACTGAGTCGTTTTGGTTCATTATAGGTGCACTAATAAACCGTGCGGCCATAACTGGAGAGTCGATTAATGAGGTGTATGGGGATGGAGGTTCATCCTGGTGAAAGTAGAGGCGATTGCTGTTCGGAAACGAACCCTAATGAGTTTTATTTGGATATCCAAGCTTGTACTTATGCTCTTCGTTTATCCTTGATGCTACAAAATAACTCGAGTACTTCGGGTTGGACGGTCGTGGACACTCCCACAGTTTGCATTCGCGAAGACGGCGGAACGGAGAGAAGTTTCTACCACCCCCCGTCTCTGCAGGCCTACCCAACGATGGATGGAGTCGACTCGGTAGCTCTGACCTAAGCGTACTACTAGACACCCATGACTTTTGACGATCAAATTACGTCTCCGACTCGGGCTATCACCGTGGCTGGTCTCCGACACCCCGTTGATCTTCCGAACCATGGTCCTACTTGACAAAGTCAACGACCTACACCCCAGGATGAGTCCAGCAAATTCCGAGAAGAATATTCTACCCGTGTCCGTGGTTCTACAATCTGTTGGGGTTGTAAGAGACCGGGGTCTGCATTTTAACAAATTTTGGCACGGTCGCCCACCACGCACGCTCTATGCAACCCCAACCCGCCCTATATGGCACGCTATTTAAACACCTTTGCACACGTCATGTTTGCGTATTACAAAGTCGTCGTGGTACAACTGATGCCACGATACTGCCTGTCGATCCCCCAGGTTTGGACATTTGCACTAGTCCAGGGATGGACTTCCAGACCATTCTCGGGCATCACTAGATCCCGCCATACAAAGTTCTGTCCAACTCCGTCACTGGAGGCGTGTTCCAATTAATTTCGGACACGTCAACGTAGGGCAACGTGGTGTGCACGTCTCTGCGTGCAACTCGAACGTGGAGCTTGTTCGAGAAATGGCTGGAGACGTCATTTATAGAGAGAAACGACATGTTCTGTGGCCTCATTTTTAGCCCCGCTGGGCTTGCTAGGTGGGCTCGACGCGTCCAACATCTCCGCCCAACATGCAGACACGACATGTCGGCCCTTTCATTTCGACTCCTACCTGATATATTACCGACAAATTATATGACATCTGCGCAACGTGGCAGGATATATGGTATCGGTGTCCTATGATCTCAACAGCGACTACACGTCCGCCTGCGATACACCAGAAACTCCCAAGAGCCCATCATTCCTACCCGAGTAAGCCTTGCTTCGCTTCTCCTCCCACCTCATCGCTTTTCTGACTCTTTTGAATAGCTTTTCGGGTTTCGTGTCTCGTTTCTTGTAGGCCGAGGTATGACTCATTCCCCCGACGGTTCTCGCGTCCCGGGATCTTGTTTCTTCCCCCAACGAGCATCCTCAAACGATCTCGTGGCCCTCTGCGACTGCTCCTTACTTCTTATGGCGATCTTAGGGTATGTTGCGACGGTCGTTGAGTGGCACATGGACTCGCAACTTGTTCGCCCCCGCCTTTGTTGACTACCGCCGCCGAGGGCAGACTATATTCCCCACACCTCCTTTTATACTTGAAAATAAGCTTAATCTTATCAAGCGTCACCAGTTCCGTGGACCTGTGTCGTCCTTTGTGCCACTCGATTAGCCTGTATGCCTTGGCGACGACATCTGCATACCCTCTACCACCGTCTTCTCTCAACCGTTCCCTAACATTTGGCCCTTAAAAGGGCGATACGTTATACCCTGCCAAATGATTCATATTCGTGCATCTTTCGGTCTAACATGCCTTTCCGCCTCATACGGGTATCATCTTTTCCCTAGGATATCACCCAACATTATGCCACCATCACTCAAGACTTTTATTAACGCCACCCGCGAGATGCCCGAATAGGCCACCCGACGACGCCTTGAGGGCCGAATCAGGCAGACCGAACAGGCCTTTGCCTCCCATATTTATCCTCCCGCGTTTTGCCGAGAGCGCTAGATGGTATTCATTTTGGCCATGTGGCAGCGTCGGGAGCGAAGATGACGATCGGTCAAACAAAATCAGATCCGTGGATCCCCTAACGTATGTCACACACCTCCAATTCCCATTCCACGGAGCCCAAACCGACGAATGACGCTCGTTCTTTTTTACCATTTTGTCTGTGCAGGCGGTGTGGCGGGCGGTGTCCATGGCAGCGATGCGGGGTAAGGGATGTTTACCATTTTGCAGCGCGTCGGGAGCGAATCTAGATAGGGTCTGAGTCATTGCTGGCGGGTGGACGCATGCGGGTTGCTTGGGAAACGCGCAAGCCATCCAAAACAAAGCCCCTCAATGAATGTGAGTCATTCCGAATTTTCCAAGACGCATCGCGAAGCGCGGGGCCTGTGCAATCACGCTGGTGGGGACCCACATTGGCTCGAGTGAGAAACACGGGAACGAGCGAAAACAAGAAAGCTGACCATTTCCTTCTCAATAATCATATTGCTTCTCCGATGCCATTTCTATAGGCACATATCGTACATCGTACTGCAATAAGGTGGTACAAGCTAGGTGGGTGCTTTGCAAGATGTCATCAGTTGAAGCGGAAAGGAAAGACGGAGGGGAGTGGACTTGAAGGAGTGAAGCAACGGCGGAGTTGCATTCGCGGAGGGGCATGTTGAAGGTGACAATCACCAGGGATGAAACAAAGGAGAAGTGAGAAGGAAAAGGAAAACAAAGCAATGTGAAAACAGCGACATAGTTAGGTTAAAATCGAGACGGCAGGAATGCTAGTAAGGGAGGAGGAATATACTGTCCCAGGATGCGAAAATGCGGCCGCGCTAGTAGCAACAGATGGTAAGATGCGAAAGAGGAAATCATTATGCATGCAAACGAAAACGTAACGGGGGAGGGGATGGGGCCGACGACGAACCGCCGAGTAGAGCAACGCGAGCAAGCGTCTATGTCTGAATGCCTTCCCGGTAGCTCCTACTCCGCGATACGTCTGCGGCACTACTCCTACTCCGTGAGACGTCTGCAGCACTGCTCCTCTCACGCCCTTCTTTTTCGTATGGTGGCTCCTTGACAATTTCTGTGGAATCAAGCCAAGTCAACTTGAGGTCGAGCACGAGCAAAGGCCGACATACCGCGATCACGACCTCCACCGTCTGCTGATATGTGCTTGGCAGCGTTGACCATGGCGTCCAACGTCACGAACCGGAGAAATTTCTCGAGCTCCTGAGGTTGCTCGCTCCACTTGAAGATGCACCGGTTGAGGTCACTCCCCCGGTATATCGTCATGCAACATTGATAGACTTCTTTCTGGACTTCACTTTCGGAGGACGCGAGACCGCGGTACTCCTTGAAGACGCTGGACGATGAGCGGAATACGCCCACATTAGCTTTGAACAGACGGAATTCCCATCCTGTTAGCTTCTTGTTGTCGACGTAGATTTCCTCGTCTGGTATTCGGCATTCAACGCGCGAAAAGTCGAATCCTGGTGGTTGGCCTAGCGCCTTGATGTACGCTTCCTTTATTGTCCATATGACGAATAGCCGGTTAAGCGCTTTACGTTGACGATCCTCTGGCGAAAGCTTTCCATCAGAAATGTTCAAGTATGAAATTTCCAGCTGGGTGAGCTGTTTGAGAGTCAGGGAGAGTCAGAAACGTCAAAGAAAGATTGCTATGACTAGATAGAAGACTCACCTTGTGTCGCAGGGAATCTATGTACGTATCAAAGTGTATGCCTCGGGGCAGTGCCATCTTTACAACGTCAATACCAATGTTCCATACTTTGTGTTTGCGGCCAAGGGAGAAGGCCATTGCCACGAGGGAGCCATGGTGGGCGATGTTGTACCCGAGGTGTTTCTCTTCTTTGGGTGCGTCCTGTGGGGTGGTGTCAGCACGAGTGGGGGGGGCCGACTGGTCGAAACTGACAATGTACGGCTTTCCCGCCTTGGTGGTCTTGATTGACCATGCGCTGCGCGGTACGTTCCGTTGCTTCATGACAATGGATGGTATAAGTCTTCCGAGTAACGATCCTGTGGAAACGTAAGTGTCAGCAAGGTTCGCGTGTCGTTAGGTTGGCGAGTGTGAAATTGGACGCCAATGCGCCCCCCCGCCAGTCGGAATGAAAATGAGGAAGAACACTCACGCCAGGCGTCATCTCGGTCGGGTATCGCTGAGACCTTGTAATACGAATCGTCATCTAGACATCGTAGACAGATCGCAAATTCCTAGGAAGTAGTGGAGGTGGGACGGGGTGTGTTAGTGCCCTGGGAAGGGAGAGATGCCGGAAAATACTCACGGCGTCGGTGGGTTCTCTGTTAATGGTGATGATCCAAGCATACAGCGGCTGTTCGCGGTCTTGTGGTTGGGACATGCGACGGTTGGAATGAGATAACTGGTATAGAGAGAAGAATCCGGTGGATAGGGGAGGATGAGGAAGGGGGTATTAGCGTCGGGGCACTAAATGCGGCCTGTCCGGGAGCTTTTGTACTGGACCGGAAGGTAACGCTGGGCGGAGTACGGATGAAACAAATAGCGTACCTCGAAGGACTCGCAAGGACAAACTGGGTGACTCTCGGTGTGGCCAGATGTACTGCGGGAAACATGCAGGAATTAACGCCGGAGTGTTGACAGCTGGATGAGAGGGCGAGAGGCGGTACCCGAAGGATCTAGTTGGTTCCCAAACACACGAAAACCCGCTTTGTAATGCCGGAAAGAGGAAGCCGCCGCGTAGAGCGTCGACGGTGTAGCGACGAGGGACGACAGAGACGGGAGTTCAGAGGGGGAGGGGGGGCAGAATGGGGGGTTGGTCGAACAGGAACAACGAGGCTTTACTTTACGGTGCATTTGTTCGTGTGTGTTGCTGTGTATCTACATCTGCTACTTTGCCAAATACGGCTTTTCCCCTCACCGCCCTGCGCTTTTACTCTCATCGGGCGCTCTCGGCTCAGCCCTGCCTTGCATGACTCCCCACCGCTGCCTCCGTGCTGACTCTGGCCCTCCACCGACGACGACGAGGGTATCGAGGACGACCGAGCAATTCACCGCAACACGTGTTGGCGGGGCGTGCCATTCCTTGAGCCAGGGTGTGATGGAATATCGCTGGAGAAACCGAGCTCGATAAGATATGTACGAGTGGTCCGAGGGCATAAACGACACGGGACTAGCGTGCTGCCGTCCTGGCCGTCTTACCCACCCCGATGTCCCAACAGCGGGAACTCCTCCAAGCCAGTGTCTCCCAAATGGGGCATAACAAGCGCCAACACTCCTGACCTCCTTTTTGTCACACCCACCCTATCTGTTTTGTCAAATCCCGAGGGAAGACTGAGTTTGTGCTGAGCCTTGGTCCTGCAGGCAAGCCATAATTTCAGCATGCACCGTGCGTGACAACTTCTTTTTACCACCCCAGTCGTAACGTAACCATCCAGTCAATCCTCCCTCAGGCCCGTAGCAGCATGCCGATGACTTGACGATCAACCGAAGCAGTGTACTCTACCAAACACTGCCGTGATGCGACTCACCTGAGGTCGTCTCTGGGCCGATAATCCACCTTCCGTATTCATCGCTCGGGGCCCATCTGGAAGCGCACCGCTTTCAGGTCCTCGCAGTCCTCTACTCGCAGCTGCAGATCCACGTACGTGATGACGCGACACGCCTATGGCAGAATCAACTCCCTCACCTTCGCTTAGCACCCCACTGAACTGTATCCACACGGTCCGCAGAGTTCATTCTCGGGTACGAATTCTCGACCCGGAGTCTCTCCAGATCACCGCACCGGCCTTTCTACGTGTTTCAGTGAAAAGCGTCATGCGATGGAGCCAATCCCGAGTTTATCGTTGGGGCTTCTCCCCCTTCTCAGCGTACAGCTCAGCTTCCAACCTCGGCCAAGATGAGCTGCGATCGTTTGTGGGGTAATTAGGCTCTCGCTCCTGACACCAACGACGATACAGTGCTCATGATTAGATCCTTTCTGTCCGTTATCCAGCGCAATCCGAAACCGACCAATTAACGTGGCTCTTGTCCTACCATATCGATGGGCCCCTTTCGCCTTTTCGGTCTCGACACCCCGTCACGTGTCTTCGCACAGGAGGTCGCGCGAGAACGCACAACCAACCGACCCCCCTCAATGACAGAAACATGATGCCTGGTTTGCAAGGCAGAAAGGTCCGGCTCGGTCCCGGTGCGTCAAACGATCACCCTTGTCGTAGCCCGTCGCCCGCGCGGACCGCTCCTCACCTTCCACGGGAAGTCACGTCACGCCGTTATCCTCGAGTTAACTGCAAGGTTAACCCAAGGGATCGACACCCCCGATTTTCTCTCAATTGCACCGACGCTATTTTCCATCAACTTTGCGTGTTCATTCCATTCGCGTGCATCGCCCGTTCCCTCAAGACCGGTAAGGGAGGAGCTCGGGCGATGCCAAATGCATCATCAACTCTGACGAAATGGAGCGAGGTCCCTTCATATTGAGGTCATTCATACCAAACATAGTCCTTTCATGACTTCTAGACCCCCTCCGACCACCCCCCTCGATTAAGTCGGGCCCGATGAAGACGATCTCCGCCTTGACCGATCATTCCACCTAGCATTTCAATGGAACTGGCCCCTCGGAATACCATACATGATTGCGTAAATATGTCCCCCTTGGGCGCGGTGGACGGTAAGGGTTAAGTAATCGGAGGTGTCGGGAGACAGGGTGCAGCGCCGCATCGACCGAGGTGGAGGGCGGGAAGGCCGGCGCCGCGAATGGCGGACTCAAAAGCGACCTGGGAGCGGTGCGTCACGCCGTCGAGGTGGCGCGCCGCCCCCGCCTCGCGATTGGACGCCACAGGGCCTGAACATCTTACCGCACGTGAGCCGACAAATGGTGCAATCGAACGGGGACTCCGGCCAAACCATTCCGAGGTCAAACGCAGATAGGTGGAAAGGTGTCTTGTTCGTATCCCAGGCGTGCAGGAACCGTCCGAGGGAACAACAGAAGTACTGCCCGAAGAGAACCAGCGCGGTGGTAGATGGAAGTGTCACCGAGACCGCTAGACATCGTTTGAAATATGCCACAATTGCGTTCACGAGACTTGGTGAAAGAAACATCCAAACCCGATCACACCAGTTGCCTTCAAGTGACTTGCTGATAACGCATACGCGCGCGCGCAAGTGGCTTGTACACAAGCTTACGGTAGACGCAGGATGTCGACAAGCCTGCTGTCGAGATCTGACGCAAGACGGCGCTTGAACGGGGTGTATCTTACCGGTGGTAAATGCCGTCCGGAACGCTCGTGCCAGACTAGCGCCCATCTACCAGGCGGACGCAAGACGCCTCAACTTGCATAACTCAGTGCGCAGTTACTGAGAGCACCACAACGGTCAGGATAGTATGCTGTCACGGTCGGTGGGTCTGTGCGTGACAGTGCCAGTCGGTAACGCCATGCAGTGTGCACGCATTTAGCACGACGGTCCCTCTAGCACCGATCGTACGATCAACAAACCAAAAAAAGGTTTCGTCTGTGGGGAAGGAAGGAATGAAATTCCAAACCCAATGACTCACTCGACGTGTCCCGTTTTTACGCATCAAACATCACACCACACAGCAAGGGGGAAAGCACCGGCTCCACATTTAAGATCAACCTGGAATTGCATTCAACAGAGGGCGGGGGTATTAAGGGGGGTATAGCGGATCCGAAGGGGTGGAGGTGTCGTGGCGCGTCATCACCGGATGGCCTTGTTAGAACTTGCGCCGTTTCATCGCTGCCCTGATGGCAGGTACATACTTGGGTGCTTGACGACCGGCGGTGGCTCTGGCTCTTCCACCATCCGAATCGGAGTCAGATTCGAGCGTGTTCGTTCCGCGCTCCCCGGCCACGGGAGAAGATCCTCGCGAGGGAGACGAAGCCACGGCAGGCTTGTATTGGGGCGACGTGGCCTTTGGTGAAGAGCCCGGGGAAGGAGATGTGTCCATTTTTTTCGATCGAGATGGTTGAGGTGAGCGTGTCGTTGGAAATGATTCTTCCTCATCCTCTGTTTCGGAAGCTACGGTCTTAGCCTGCAAAGGTATCGACTGTCTACGTTGTGATTGCGGTTGAGATGGTCTACTCGAGCCTAGAGCGTGCTATCAAGGGGAGACGATCAGCGAAAGAGTCAGATTTTTTTAAGCTTGTAATTTCGCTGTGGGGACGGTCGAAGCACGTACAGAATGAACCCTGTCTGGTGACAGACGCTGCTTTGGCGGAGATCGAGAGTAGGAGTGTGATATAGACTCCCATCTACGCTTCCCTTTATTCGACGCCGTTGGCAACAATGGCAGCGCAGGGACTGGAAGCGGAGACGCATACCCATCTTCCAGCATCACGATTCCAACTTCACACAGATAGATCCGAAGAAACATCGCCATGAGTCAAGGCAGCATCGCGAGATAGGGTCCCAGAGAACAAAATCAAATCAGAACGAGGAGAGAAACGCAAAAACGTGCTGATTTGGCAAGCTTACCGGGATCGGCTTCACCATCAATAACCTGCGTGATCCTCTGGATCGCTGTTGAGACCATCGGCTTGGAAAAGCACCCCACCGTCTGGCGCCCCGTACTCCTCTTCGCCGTCTTCGCTTGCGCGTCCGCAGAACGCGCGAGGGTATAGGACGACATGTCCCGTAACGGTTCGCTCGCTGATGCCGACAAGGCGGTGAACGAGATGAGCGGTGTGATGAGGTGCGTCGACAAAAGTTTGGAGGCCAGCCGACCTCCAGGCGACACGACCTCCCACCTCCAGCTGTACTCCGCCGTCGTGAAGGTCACCTCCAGGTCCTATCCAAGCGGAACGTTACAAAAGTGTGCATATTTAAGGGGCAGGAGCACGTACCGCATTTTTCGATGCCGTCGAAACGGCCATTTCAGCCTCGCACAGCGACCGAGGATGGTGCAAGTTTGATAACAACACCACCTGCCGTTTTCGCCATTCCGACTCGAGGTCGTCGTCAAAGAGCACTTCTTCATATCCGCCTGCGCCTTCGGTGGAGGGGTTGCATCTTCGAGCGCGTCGTGCAATGTGGCGGCTTTCGAGTGCTTCTCGCCCCATGTAGGCAAGACGTCAGAACACTCTACCCGAAACTCGAGATGTGCCACGCACCTTCGACCCACACGTTTTCCGTGTCCGTGATTAAGAAACAACATGCTTGATCGGGTATGGATACCCAACATTTCTGTAACAAGGGCGAAAAGTGGTGCTTCGCTGCTAAGTACGAATATGTACGTTCCCTAATAAAAGAACACGCACGAAAATATACCCCGTGTTGTCACAGAATTTTGATAACCAAGGGCACCCGATAAGATGCTTGGAATGCTCGTCGGAGAACTCGGTCATTGGAGGGCGGAGGAGGGCAAGGCGTCCACAGCGTTCCTTCTCGTGTATTTTCAGGGATTTTTCGTGCTTCGTTAGAAATCTGGGTGTGGTCAGATGTGGAACATCCAAGATCGAGAGCGGGGGTGGAGGGCGGAAAGGGAGAAAAGGGGGAGGGGTCCCACGACTCCGACGTAATCTGACCGTGGAATATTCTACGCGGCGACCTCTGCTCCTCTGCCCATGCCTCTGCCTTCCCGGCAAGTCCCAGTTACACGTGCAGCTATCGACATATCCACACAATGATACACGAAACTGGGAATGTATCGCTTTCACTGGATTGATAGTATTTGAATTGTTGGTCATTTCCAACGTCGAAATCCGCGTCCAGCCCATTGGCCCAGCCCTATACATAGAAGATTGAATACCTTGGCATCCATACAGCGGTGCATATACACGACGTATACCCTTTCTGTGTAACCTGTACCTCATAATTCGGCTCAGTCATCCGTCGGCATAACTCACCCCATACAGCCCTCCATTACAGACGCACCCCAACCCACTACACTGGCTGCCCATGATCATCTCATTAGAGAACAACACGCACCTTGATTCTGCTTGCCCGGTATCGGACGGCATGGAGGGAATATCGGATTCTCATGCGAGCCAGCGCGGCGCCGACTTTACCACCAGGCGGCTGTTCCCTCCAACTCCGCCTTCGAGGGCGTCTCCTAGAGTACACCCAGTCCCCTAACGTATGTCATCGAACCACATGCATAAACGCTCATCCTCGATCCGCGTCTATGGGCGTTTCAGCGACACGTGCTGAGGTATATGAAGGTTGGCTGGCCGGTATATAGAACTGCCAGCCGTTGCTGCTATTATTTCCCAGCACAGGCCGGAATGTCCTATCTAGAAGTCGGACCAGTCCATAGGAGCTTATTCATGTTCTGTGAATGGCTGAGGTTACGTTGCACCCTGACCAGCTCTTCGGTATATAGCATGCAGCAAGAAAAGCGAGGGGTCACATCACTTGATAAGTAAAACAAAAATGAGTCTATGAGGTATACTTTACATGATAGTAGTCCGACAAAAAAAGACAGTGATTGCAGGAATGCAAAAAAGGTGAAACGTCCGAAATTGCGTATCGTAACAAACGTCATTTGAATCCATAACTCGTTTTCGTACCACTCTACACATCATCACCACGAGCAGAATCACCGCATGAGGGCGAACGCAATACCTGAAACGAGACCGAGGAACACGGCAACGCCGCCTTTTACGACCGCACGAACTTCAGCAGAGCTCTTCGCAGCACCCTGGCTCGTGCCACCAAAGTTGAACGCCTCTTGGGCACCTCCGCGGCCGTTGCTCGTAGCCAAAACGGATGGTGGCACCAGAGCGGCGCCGACCAGCTTGGTCTGAGTGGTCGTAGCCCACGTTTGGGTCGACAGCACGGGGTCGATGTTGTCGTTGCTGTCCAAGAACACGAGAGCGAATTGCGGTGCTTTGACGGGGATGTTGCACGAACCCGCGCATTGGATGACGACGGTGTTTTCTTGGCCCTGTAGGCGACCGTCAGACGTGAATTGATCACCCATAGTTTGACCGGCCCAGGTGAGGTTGAACTTGTCGGCAGTAGTTTGGTTGGGCGCGTCGAAATACTTGACTTTGACGGACGAGGGGGTGACACCGGCGACGGAGACTTGGACGGTGATGTCGTTGGCGCCAGAGGGGTCGGTTATATAGTTGAACAACGCAAGCTTGACAGGGACGCCGTTCCTGTAAATAGCGTAGCCTGGATGAGGTAAGGTTGACAAACGTTAGTGAACGGCCAGGAATCGCGGGGTTGCGTTATACATACCGGGGGTGTTGGTGTTATTACCGTTGAGTGTGAGGTCCATTACCTGGCTTCCCTGCTCCGACATAGCTTCGGCCATGATAAGGGCGGAGTAGTATGGTGCAGACGTCGTCCATTCACGGAAGCTGGTCATGTTGCCAGGGGGTGGGGTGAAGAGATTATAGTACTGGCCGACACCACCATTGTGCAAGAGCACTTGAGCAATACCAATTGAAGCGGCTTGAAGGCTGATATCGATGAGGTATAAGGCGGCGGCGTAGGAATCCGAAGCGCCGGCGAAGCCACCGCACGAGGCAGTGTTGGTCTCGAGCACTACAACCGGTGCGGGGCATAATTAGAACCGAAACGTGTTGAAACGGGAAGGTGCGGTAAACTTACAGACAAAGTCCTTGCCTGCTGCGTTGATTGCGATCGAGGCATTCTTGTAGGGAAGGAAGAAGTTGGTGACAGCGGTGTGCGACAGGTATGAATCGTAGGCTTGCTGGGAAGTAAGAATGACAGGGACGGTGGTACTTGTACACGCCGCATCCTTGTAACTGAAGGATGGAGATAAGGTGACCAAGGGAAATCGGCGTAAATGAAAGAACGTACTGCTGAACTGCCACGAATTGGAGATACTGCGCAAATTGCTGAAGGAATCCAGCGGCAAGTATGTCATCGATTTTCCAAGAGCAGCAGACGTTTGGAGCAATCAAATCCGTGCGGGTAGGAATATACTACGAGGAGAGTGAGCTGGCTGGGCAGGGATTCGTAACGAAAGGACATACTGTACTGCGGACCCTCGCCCAATCAGCCATGTAAGCAGGTATGTCATAAACGGGAGGCTTTTTGCCGTGTGCTTGATACCTGTAAAAGAAGACGTAAAGTCGGTCAGTACGGCACGGAGGAGCACCCTAGATAGCGCGACTGACAAATCGGGTTCATTGGCCATCTGGAAGCCTTCCAAATTGGACCCGAGTATAGCGGACACCCCATTGGCGACGGTCGCAATTTCTTGCTCATTGAGGAAAGGCAAGCCGTAATACCACCCAACGTTGACCAGGCTGGAGATATTGCTCATGGCGTAGATGAGATCCTCGCTGATAGTCAACAGAGGGGAATTGACAAAGCCGGTAACGATATTGGGGTCGGTAGTTTTGTTGATAGTGGGACCGATATTGGGATACCAAGCGGGGATGAGGGACGCCTTCTCTTGGGAGTTACCACCAACACGGATGGAGACCTTTCCAGATCGGGCATGGAGATTTTGGATATGGTTCAAGAAGATGGGGTTGAGGAAGGTCCCGTTGTGACCGACTGGAAATTTTCATCATGATCAGTACAGCAGTCCAGATCGCAATGATTAGGCGCGGGTGACGAGTGCGACCATGGCATGGTACTCACTGATGCGGTCAGAAACACTCATTTCGATTGAAATACCAACATAATCTGTACGATGCTGCTTGCCATTGAGACCGGGAACGGAGCCCGTTGGCAGGGCAAGCGCAACGGCGGTAGGGACAGCGGGTTGAGGCGGTGCGGGTGCGGTTTGCTACACACAATGAGAGCGATAAGAACACAACCTCTAGGCCACTAACGACGTTCGAGACTTACCTGGACAGGATCGAAGGCGGGCAGACCAGTGTATTGGCCATCCGGCCCAAGGAATTGAGTGGGGATAGAGCCTTAGAGCACCGCGTAAGCATGACCAGCCCAGTTCGCAATTATTACTGATATCGCCCACCTTTTATGGACGTATATATCGTGAGGGCATTAGCGACGTGGATGAGACCAGCTGCGGCAAGAGCCAGTCTGAGGTTGATGGACGACAACATGGGGGGAGGTGATGGGAGAGACGACGGCAAAGGGAAGGGCGAAAGGGCTATAAATCCGTTCCGGTGAGCTGTGCCCGCCGCGCAAAGAATGAGGCGATGGGAGGAGCGCTGGGTGGGGGTGTGCCAAGGACCGTTGCTGTGCCCGATATGCCCTTTACATCCTTTCCCACGATTAGCATAGCCCCCTCCATCCGGGCATCTTTACATACTACCTCTCTCTACACGACTATTGACGGTATTGTTGGTTCAGGATTAAGCTATTTAGTGAACCGATATCAAAAGCGTGAGTTTGACCTTGTCTGTTCGGTTGGGTTGTGCCTGGAGGGTGTAGCTGGTGCTGCTTGAGGGAGAGGTCCATCGAGGATATCCAAAGTTCGGTATGCAGTTGGCTTGTCTGTGACAAGCGATCCTTCCGGACATAGCTCCAGAACGGGATTCGTCTCAACCGCCTATACTTTTACCAGCATTATCCCAACGCAACCTCCATCCTTTTGATACACACCAAGTTAATCGACTCTCCAGTTATGGCCACACGGTTTGTTAGTGCATCTATGACCATCCAAAACGAGTGAGGGACTGACTGCCCGCCATCGACAGCTTAACCGCGACGTACTTGTAACGAAGACCACGCAAGATTTCGGATTAGCGAGAGCGCGACGACCATTGGGAGACTCAACGCACATGTCGTCATTGGTTCATCCGCCGACCGGATCTGACGTTGCACGAAATAGGCCCAGTCGTGCTCACATTTCGGGCACGTCACTTCATTGTACAATCGTATTGAAAGATCGTCGTCAGCTAGCCATCTTTAGTAAATAACCACCGACTCACCCTTTGTCTTACCCGCATCTGCCCACATAGCGTCGCCACATAGAACATCGTCGACGGCTTTCCGCTTCAGCTGTGTTCTTGATACCACCTGCAGCAGCCGACAGTATGTAGCTGAGTACCGTCCGTACGAAGCTAATACACCAATTTCTGGATCGGAGACTCATGGACATATTTGAGACGACCACTTGTTCACTCTGCTGTCTGGTGAAATCACCAGCATATTCGCGCACGAGGGACAGAATAACATGGCCCGCTGTTGCAATGCCGAGAACTGGCAGGACTAATGCCAATCTTTCAGGGCTACTGGCCCCGATCAAGGTGCGGTTGAAAATTGGATGACACCCGAACGTGTTGATACCCACGGATGAATAGTTACGTGAGACTCCAAGTTCGGAGTCAACGACAATGCAACAAAGCTGTTCACTGAGGTCACTGAGGTTGCAAGAGTCGAAAAACCAATGTGAACGAGGGTTCGAGCGGAGTTCGAATTCCAGACGACGACGCACGACGAGGTCACCTTGCAGGCCTGCAGTCTCATTTGGGTGTTCCAAACCATCCCGCGATCTGTTTATGAAGATTCGCGTTCGACCCGAAGGTGTCGATGTGTCTCATTGAAGAAATGGGGGTAGAACCCCCCAAAACCCCAAGTTGGGACCTAACGCTGGCACTGGGACGAAAGGGTATGGTACAAATCTGTTCAGTGAGGTTGGAGGAGGCGTTGCAACGAGCCGCCGGCGCGGACATATGGCGGCGTTAGGCTTGTGACTTGAAAGGGGCTGCACCTCTCATGATAATCGAATCTGGGCCCAAACTTCAATTCGTTCATTTTGAATCAAGTCCGAAGCAGAAGTGAACCAAATGCGTGACCAACTATCCCATCCTGGTCCTTATCCCGCTCCTCATATTATCAAACTTACTTTCTCCATACTCCAGCCAGTTCCGACTTTCATCCAGCCACCCAAAGACATCCCTAACGGTCTCGATAACGCTCGGACCAGGAACATACGTTTTCCCGTGCCCAGTTAGACCGTCTCTGCCATTCTCTTGAGGACCTGTTTTGTCCCCCGAGAGTTCCAAATACATCATTCCACCAAACCCCTCTTTACAGACCCACTCGGCCTTCCACTTCGCGACCAAGGCATCGTCGAACGAAATCACCTCCTGCTTCTCTGCATCGTACGACCATGAAGCCATCGCTTTCTCGTCATGGTCAACGATGGCACCAGGTAAAGGAAGGGCACGACAGTCGTATATACCCGCCTCCCAAGATCCGGGTCCAACTCCAGAGAATGGGTTGCCCAGTCCCTCGGTAGACAAGAACGAGCGACCATATAGTGAAACACCTTGCAGATGGGATGAGCTTCGACCTATCACGGATGGGCCACTGGATCTCACCTATGATCAACTTGTGTCGGGGAATGCCCTGATCCATGTACCACTTGACGGCCTTTTCTGTATTGATGGTTCCCTGGTACACGTTTGCGTGGTGATTCGCAATCTTCCCCCATGAGCCAGCGTAACCTGATGAAGCAGATCGTCAACTAGAAAAGCGCAGGACCCCCAAATGTCTCACCATAAGCCAAGAGATTCCACATATCCAAATAGCAATCCATCTCGCGCACATGAAGTTTCTCGTATATGGAAGAGGCACAGGGTGCTGCAATCTACAGGATAGGATTGAGTATGTTGCCCAAAAGGTCAAGGTCAAGTCACGAACGCACCGAAAGCTCGAACCGACAACCTCCCCCCTTCTTCCGTGCATGAGCATCCAACGCTTCTCGCAACATCCTCAGCAATTCTGTATAGCCGCTCGCTTGTTCCCTGTTGGGCTGCCTAGCGAACCGATAAGCAACATCCAACCCATCCAACCCGTAATCTTCCAAAATCTTGATTGACGAGCGTACAAATTCTTTCCGGGAATCCAAGTTGACAACAACAGGATAGAATTTGGGAGACCATGTCCATCCGCCGATACTCAGCATCAGCTTGAGGTGGCTGTACCAAACTAGTTAGTAGACCGAGGAAGGATGCTCGAGAAAATTCCAATGCCGACCGATTTCGTTTCTTTAGCAGGTACATTTGCTTGAGATTTCCGTATAAATTGGTCCCAGAGTCATCTAATGGGTCACCGGGATAGCGTCTAACTTGATCTGCCCAATTGTCCGAGAGGAACACCTCCCCGGTGTCTGGCTTGAGATCGGCAAACGCATATAGTACATGCCTTGAACGAGTTAAACCCGACATCAAAGCAATATTCTCCCGTGATACACGAAACCATTGATGGACTCACGTCAGATTTTCCACTGGGATCAGCGAAGGATAGTATTCTCGTTTATAGATCCCCCTGACAAGAGCCAAATGTCAACTAACAGTTTCGAAGCCACGATAATATTGGCAATCCTGCTCACGACTTCAAAAAGCTATAACCAAATTGTTTTCCTTGTTCGTCTGTTATACCGAGTTGGGAAATGGAACGCGTCAACTCACTAGCCAATGCTCAACTTGCCCGTTCGAGGCCTCCCTTGAAATACCATCGTGTCAGGTTTGTTTTCAGAGCCACTGACAAGCTATGAAGAGAAGGGGGCCGCGAGCAGCAGCCCAAAGATCCCAGACTCTACCGGGGGATGTCGATAATGTGGGTTTGGGCTGAGTTGTGGATGTGGGTGGTGGATATATTTCAGTATCTTCGTCGATTGCAAGAATATGAGAGAGCTCTGATGCGTTCCTACGCCTAACTGACACCGGCATCTCACCTAGTTCAACTACCTAAAACACAGTTGATACAGGGGGGTGCGACCGTGGATAATGAGGTTTGTCGCGAGGTTTGTCATGCTTGTCACACCATCGAGCACGTCACAGCATGTTACGGTCATGGCACGGCTTCAGTAAGTGCCCTTTGCGTATCTGGCGGGACGATCCAGGTAGCGTGTATATAATTGAGTGAGATAGACAACCAACTAATCCATCCTGTTTCTCATGTTATCAAACTTACTATCCCCGTACTCCAGCCAATTCCGGCTTTCATCCAACCCCCCAAACGCATCCCTAACGGTCTGAACAATGCTCGGACCAGGAACGTACGCCTTCCCAGGCCCACTCTCCATCCCGTCTCTGCCATTCTCTTGAGGACCTGTCTTGTCTCCAGAGAGCTCCCAATACATCGCTCCACCGAACTCCTCTTTGCAGATCCACTCGGCCTTCCACTTCGCGACAAGAGCGTCATCGAACGAGATCATCTCTTGTTTCTGCGGATCGTATGACCACGAAGCCATTGCTCTCGCGTCGCGGTGGACGACAGAATCGGGCAACGGAAGGGCGCGGTAATCATATGAACCCGCCTCCCAAGATCCGGGTCCAACTCCCGAGAATGGGTGGCCTGGTCCCTGTGTCGACATGAACGAGCGACCATAGAGCGGAACGCCTTACAAATGGGATGAGCTTCGATCTATCATAGGTATGCCACTGGATCTCACCGATGATGAGCTTGTGTCGGGGAATGCCCTGATCCGTGTACCACTTGACGGCCATTTCCGTGTTGATAGGTCCCTTGTGCACGTTCGCTTGGTGGTTCGCAATCTTCTCCCATGAGCCGGAGTAATCTAACGCAGCGAGTCGTCAGTTAGGAAAGCACACGGCTTTCGAGTGCCCCACCATAAGCCATAAGGTTCCACATATCCAGGTAGCGGTCCATCTCACGCGCATGAAGCTTCTCGTAGTTGGAAGGTCCACAGGGTGCCGCAATCTGCAAAATGAAATTAAGCGTGGCCCCGAAGGTCAAAGACACGTCAAGAACATACCGAAAGTTCGAACCGGCAATCACCCCCTTTCTTCCGCGCATGGGCATCCAATCCCTCCCGCAACAGCCTCAACAGCTCCGTATAGCCCCTCGCCTGTTCGTTATCGCCGGGATACTCGTAATCAACATCCAACCCATCCAATCCATAATCTTCCAAAATCTTAATCGAAGACCGCACGAATTCCTTCCGGGCGTTCGAGTTGACGACGACAGGATGGAAGTTGGGAGAGTACGTCCACCCGCCAATACTCAACATCAGCTTGAGGTGGCTATATATAGAACCAATCAGCGGGCGGAGGGAAGGATACCCGAGAGGATTCAAAGACGGACCGATTGCGTTTCTTCAGCAAGTAGATCTGCTTGAAATTCCCATATAGATTGGTTCCAGAGTCATTCCATGAGTCGCCGGGATAGTGGATATCCTGATCGGCCCATGCGTCGGAGAGAAACACCTCCCCGTTTGACTTGACATTTGCGAACGCATAGAGTAGGTGCCTACGACGAGTTAGCTCCAAAATCAAGACGTGAAATTATCGGTAAGCTCACGTCAGGTTTTCAGCTGGAATCAGCGAAGGAGGATATTTTCGTCCATATATTCCCCTAACGAAGGGCCAAAGATCAATCACCAGTTCAGAGGCCAAAATGACACCGAGCCGGCTAACCAATTCACAAAGCTAACGAACAAATCGTTTTCCGTGTCAGTCAGTTGCATTAAGTAAGTAAACGAAACGAACAAACGCACTAGGCAATATTCAACTTGCCCGTTCGGGGCCGTCCTTGAAACACCATCGGGTCAGATCCTTTCTCTGGACTACTGGTAGGCTGATCTTTGGCTGGAGATAGGGTGGAACCACCGAATTGCGTCTTCCAAAATACGAATCCACAGAGTGCGGCGAACGCAAAGAGGAGGAAGTTACGAGCAACCGCACGAGGATCTCGAGCTCCACTCGAAGATTTCGAGGGTGCGGGTTTGGGCTGGGTTGTAGGTGTACCAGCTAAACCGCCCTGATGTGGTGGATAGGATCTGGCGGTTTCGTCAGTTGGTAGAGCGGTGTACTCAGCGCTCGACATGTGGGCTCTTTATGCAACTGAGGCGGCCGGCTGCGCCAGTGACGACATAACTCCGTTTAGCTCCGCTCCCACGTATGCTGACACAGCAACGCTGCGCTGGTGCTGCGTCCACAGCTCAAGGCAGGGTACATTGCCATTGACGTCACTCTAGTGGCAGTCAAAAGTAGGTATTCTACAGTCCATATCATAAGTATGTACTTCGGGTATCGGGAATACGCAGGAACGACTACACAGCTCCGCGTGGCGCTGGACTGACAACGGCTTTACCTATCGACTCTCCAACCCTCACAAGGGTTTCGAGAGGTGGGCTCTGAGATGAGTACTTCAAAATATCTTCGTCCCATTGTACGGTCCCTTCTGGGGCAACGAGAATGACCGTCGATCCTCCATATTGGAAGAACCCCAGGTCCTCCCCTTTCATTGCCTCGTCTCCCGGGTTCTTACTCCACCCAATGCTTCCAACAAGCATAGCACCGACGGCAACTAGCGCAAATTGAACTGGAGTGGAGCTCCCGTCCGGCCCAGGTGGGGAAACCGTGGCGTACATGAGGTGCACATCGCGCCTGTTGGCAGTAAAGACATTCAAGTCTTCGTTTACCGCCTGAGGATTCTATAAACAAGAGCAGAGGGTATTAGTGAAGGAATACGACAGAGGCTAGCGTGATCGCGTACAACGGTGTAATACGTCCCCGGGATATGAAACAACTTTCCGAGCTTAGCTTGGAAAGGTGAATGGAACCGGTGATAGTCTTGTGGCGCAAGTCGGAATATGGCGATGGATGGGTTCGCACCAAAGGTCTTGGCCAGATAAGGATCATCGAGGAGAGTTGCGATGGAGAATTCTTTGCCCTTAATCCTGCAATGTTGGAGGATCAGAAGTCAAGCTGGTTACCCCGTCCATAGAATCCGACTTGTCATACCAGAACTTCTTCGCATCATCCACATTTTGGAAAACGGTCAAGCGACTGTCCGCGGCTGATGTGATAATCGTCGGATCGTTTGCTCCGGCCACTGGTCGAGCGGAAGGCTTTAGTGAACGTTTGAAGAAATCGTTGAACGTCTAGAGAAGGCCAGTGTGAGCATCCGTCATTAACAGACCGCGAAACTAACCCTGTATTTCTTGACATCAGGCTCCAGCAGCTCATTGAGGGCGATGTTGTACGTTTTGATGAATCCCTCGATATGCGGCACGACATATGCTGGATCAGGGTTGTCGTATATTCTTCCCTCTATGGAAGCACGTGAGGGTGACGCGTGTACAAGACATTATTGCCTACTCACGTCGAACGGACATCTCGTAGAATAGCTTCTCCACGACTCGTAAATCCAATATCTCTTCCTGGAGTAGCCAAGAATGCGTCATTCTTCAAGGGGAATCAAGGGAAAAGGAAGAAACGTACGCTAGTGCTGACAAAAAGGAGATGTATGCCAAGGCGTACGATGATAGGCATGGTCTCGAAGATTTTGGCGCCGGTGGCACGATCAGTCACAACATAGACACCTACCCAAAATCAAATTCTATCATTAGGCGGTTCTCAAAGGTGGTCTATCTCTATCCCTCACCCATTTTGTGAGCTGCAAACAGCTGGAAATCCCACCCACTGGGTCAGAATCGTGAAAAGCTATAGGTGTTCCAATGCCTCACCTTGTCTAGCAATACCGTACCCCAATGTTCCATCCATCGTTTCGAAGGTAACTTTAATTCGTGTGTCTCAGATTCCGCCGGATACAGCCCATCCCTCACATTCACTACCGACGACAAAGGTATTGAGTCCACCGAATTCACCAAACGAGCATGTCCGCACTTACAAGGGATCTCCCCTTTATTCTCGGCCCTTCCAGTATTCTCGACCATCTCTACCATCGCCTCCATGACTTTTCTCGCTTCGTTCGACACCAACATGTCCACTTCGTTCAAGATCCCTTTAGGGGTATACGACACCTTCACAGGCTCGTTACCGAGCTTGTTGGATGCCTTGGATATAATAACGCCAGGATGGTCGCCAGCAGCACCCCCGTCGGCCGCTGCGTCGCGCTTTCCTCCGACATCAGCATGCGATGGAGACGCGCCGGACGAGTCTGCTCGCTTCGGTTTTGGACGGAGTTTCTGCAGCAGACGATTAAAGGGAGCTCGTTTGGATTTCTTCTCGGTGACAACGCCGTTCGTATTCGGCGTTGGGGGTACGGCAGGGGGATTTTCGCCGGTAGGGGGTGATTTAGGGGCGTCGCTGGAAACAGCGTCAACGACTGGCGGGGAAGCAGGTTGGACGGATGCGGTATTATCAGTTGACATGTCGAGAGATGGAGAAGGGGTATAGACGGAGAGAGTTGGAGGGAGCGAGGCGAGCAGCAGGTAAAGGCATATAAATAACAACCAACTGTTCGATGATATCATCATCTACTTTTAGCAAAACTGTCACCTGCCAACGGGGCGTGCACCCTGCGCCGGATAGTGTAAATGCGAAGGTGGAGAGGGTAATAATAGTATAGAAAGGGATGGCGTTCGCAATTTGTGATGTGGATGGAGTTCGCTTAGAGAGCGAGCGAATACGCGATCCACAACGACTCGCCTCACCATCAGCACTGCATTTCTAAATGTTTCCAACATCTAAATACTAGAATAAGCCCAGAAGGTCTTCTGACTGTGATGCGGCTGCCGGTTTTGAAGGTTGTTGCGCGAGTGTCGACAACGGTGGTGGTCCCTGTGATAACATTGGAGCGGGGTTCGACTCCAACCCCGTAGATCCAAATATGGATACAAGGTCGTCCAAAGGATTTGAGGATGTCTGGAAGCTTGCCCCTGCCGGTGTGGCCGCAATCGAGGCCGTCGTAGCTGCTAGTCCCATCGGTGCGCCTTCTGCGGGCTCGTCGTCGAAGTCGAGGAGGTTTTCGGCTTGCTGACCAGCCACCATTGTCTGCAAAGCTTTCTGACGAGAAGTGTTTTCGTCCTCCGCACTATAGGGAACAGAAATAAGCGGTTATGTTGCGTGTAGGGTGGCTACCGGACTCACTCTAATGGCCGACGCAATGCATCAGCGCCCATCCTGCCTCGCCCAACAAATGTTTCAGCTGGTTTGTGATATACACTAGCCAAAGTGCCGATTTCCCCCAAAAGTTCTTCTAGGACGGCAGGTGACACCGTTATCCTTGGGGGAGATATAGGCGGTCGCATAGCGAGGACGACTGCCTGAGAGGCAACACCTAAGTATGGGATTAAGACACCAGGGAAGCCTGCCTCACCTTAGCTGCTGCAGGGTCTGTCGATAGCAACCGCCAATAGATATATGCTCGATCCCGTACATCTGGACTGTCGCAATCCTTCGTAGCAGTTTCTAGTACACGCTGCACAACACCTTGGGCACTGTCAGGTTTCTTCAAAAATAGCTTCACTACTGCTGTCAATGTCTGTAGTTGCACCTGCGGGATGGGACGACGTTGAGACCTGTACCGCGACAGTGACTCGAAGGCCAACCTGATAGGACTCTTCCGCAAAGGTTTGGACGAAGACCGCGAGCAGTTCATCAGCATTGTCGATTTTGTCGGCGTATTCTCCAATGATCCAAATCAACGAGGCCTTTGCTTCAGGCTCGTCCAGCACTTCGAGACTAGCGCAGAGAATAGGTATAACGCCCTCATAGCTTTCTGGATACTTCCTGAAAATATCCTGCAATACCCGTTAGTTACGAGCATCCCTTTGAGACACCTCACCAACACCTCACCTTCATGACCACCACCGCTTCTTGCACCACATAGCTGACTCTTGTGCTGATCAATTCCAATAATACATGGACGCATCGCTCAGCGGAGGAATCGATTCTAATGGCACATTGCCCGATAGCTCGAACAGACCGCCGTACAAAGTCGACATCCACCTCAGACGCGTACCTGGAGGTAAAGAGAACGTTAGCAGCAATATGGATTGGTTCGGGGCGACGACAGACTCTTTCAGTTCACTTAACAATGCGTCGACATTCTTCTCCCCTGCGAGGCGTACCATGATCTCCAATTTCTCAATCTTCACGTAAGACGGGTCGTTGTATTTACAGAAAAACACGCGCATTTCGTTCTGCAGGACGTCCGGCCGCTTTTGTAGGAGGAGGTTGATATTCCGAAGTGCGACCCATTGGACCTCTGGTTCAGATGAAACAAGTGTGACTGGTAGTGGGTGGTTATGAGTGAGTTACACAAACGGTGCTTGATCCTTGAGCACTCACCCAATGGAGGCGCCATCTTCCGCACCAGCTGCTTTAGGAGATCTTCTCGATGGACGTTCCTCATATGGATCATGACCACCTGAAGGCAAGTTCATGATCGAGTTGTATTTAGTCGAGATGGGGGCGAACCTTGACTGCAGCTAGCACCACACTTCCATTTGCGTGTTGGAACTGCGGGACGACTCGTTCACATATGTGTTCAGACTCCTTCTCGTCGTGGGCCTTATATCTCGAGAGACTTGACAGGATTGCCACGCGGCCCCATTCCGAGCATTCGTTCAAGGCGATGAGCAGTTTCGTCAACACGCTCGTGTTGATGATGAATTGTGCTCGTGGGTCAGGCTCAGTTCCATCAGCTGAGGCCGCCGCTACGGCCAACTCGTGAATATCCGTTAGGGCAGTCACGGCATTCGCAACAACCTGAAATTGAGTCAGATATTCAAGGAGAGGCACAGATGTTTAGCACGCGGTCAGTCATCCCTCGACGAGGATGGCTTACATACCATGGGGTTACTGTCCGCAATCATTTCGTGCAACTGTTCCACAAATCCGTTCTCAAGGGCCAGCTCAGGTTTCAGATCATACAACTTTGCAACGCAAATGGCCGCCGTCTTGCGAACATAAGGATTGTCGTCCTTAAGGCATTTTGATAATGGGTCGCAGAGGTAATCAATAATCTTCTCCGCTCGCAGGCAACCCATAGTCCTGATTGCCAGCGCGCGCACGAGGGGATTAGGGTCATCCGAATCCTGCGTTAACGGATATAAGCAAATGATATATGTAGCGATACCAGTAGTGAACTTACCTTAACAAAAGTGTTGACGGCGAGGATGACGAGCTCTGGTTGGGTTTTTGCATAGTTCATCAGGTACAGATACACCAGCTTCTTCTGTTCGAGATCTTCTGTTTGCATGTTCTTGAGAACGTCGGGAAATAGACCGCTGACATCCTTCCCGACTGTCATGTTTGCTATGACGCGCTTGATAGCATCTTTTCGTCGGTCGCGGTATTCGCTGTTGAGATCTGCGCGAAGTTCATAGTTCTCGCCTGCATCCCCAGATTTCGAGGTCAGAATTGTGATGGAGCGGTACTAGCGGGTGGTACTCGTGCACCTTTCTTTGGAGCGGCGCGAAAGTTCATGGCGAGTGCTAGGAAGGAGGGGCGGCGTGAAGATCGTGATTTAGACCGCACCGGTGTAGGGTGCGGTAGAAATGTACCCCCTTTCCCACATGTTCGCGGCGCGCAATATTTTTGTTCTACGACCACCGATCGTCCTCACCTCCCAAAGAGATCAGTTACTCAGAGGTCGTTTACGCCTACTCCCCGTTTGGCTTCTCCTTTCACAATACAAAAGTATGTAACTAAAACCTTGATACTTGCCATCACTGTTGACACCCTCTACATCTTCATAGCAATGCCCCTCATCACATGCGCATCCTTTCGGTAGCCTTGAAAGCATGGCGACCACGGTTGTCTGCTAAACTCAGGCTCTCCCATTCTCCGCTGCGACACTCATCGAACGGGATTGGCGAACCTAGGCCGTCTCTACCGCTCGAAGAAGGGATCCGTTCACTGCTTCAACCCCCTCCAACTACCCTGGCCGATGAAGCAAAGTCTATGGAAGATATTATCGACGTGGACACGCTCCTCAAGACGTCGCATCCCATCGATGCCTTACTCCTGCTTGTCAACACTCTCGTTCCGCCAGTGGGCACCAGCGATGCGTCTGGGGTTGGTGCAACCCTCCGCCCGTTATTCGAAAGGCATATTACGAACGCTGAAGAGGCTCGAAGTGCTATAAATGCCATCTCCACCTCATCCGATTCCTTCGACTCCCTTCTAGCGCAGACAGCATTGGTCCGTGCCGTTGAGGTTCTAGTCAAGACACGGGGTCTCTCCTTTCTTGACCCGGCTATATCCCTCTTCCTTCAGACAATCGTAGGAACTCCGCCTACCACCGACATTGGGCCACCGTTCCGGCATGTTACCAAGCTAGTCGCTTCCTTACCAAAGCGAACGCGCCTCAGAGCGCCTCTCCTCCTCCGTCTTCTTCGTTTCGCCCGGGAGCATAAGGTCATGCTTGATCCTTCGACATATGGGGACGTTCTGCGGCTCGAAGCACACGGCGCACAGCTGGCTATGGCTGTAAGGCGACATGTCACTTCAACTCGCCGCAGGATGACTACGCGATTGAGGCGGCATGTATCCTTTCACTTGTCCTCTAGAACCCTGAGGAATTCCAACCTCTACATCCCACCACACAAACGACCTAAAGCCGATGCTGCTCAGTGGTGGACACTACCGTCCAAAAGCCGGATCGTCCTTGCGCGACGACGCAACATGTTTCGACCCCCTAGAAAATCCGCACTCGTACGACGATACCTTTTACGCACCGAACGACAGGACGATGTCGATTCAGCCAGGGAGAACCTTGAGCAAAGGAAGATGTCTATTCCGGCCTGGAGAGCGTACCTCAATCGTTCCATCCTCCAGTCCACAGCCTCTCCAAATCGCCTCCGCGCCATATTCTGGATTATGGAAACGGATCCGACTTATTATCCACTCAACGTTTCTGTGTTCACGTCCTTCATGAAAGCATTTATCGAACGGAAAATGTGGAAGGACGCATGGAAGGTCTGGCGACGCCTGCAAAGCCGTTGTCTTGCTTCAGCTCGAATCCCCGCGAGTGACCCTCAAAGAGGGCCTTTGTGGCGGATGGATCGCGCAGCACTCACCGCTGGAGTGACAATTCTGTGTAGATATCGGCAAGACTTGATCGCTGCGTTCCGTGTGATCCACTACAACACTTCCATTGAGGAGTTCGTTGACGTACCAGAACGGCGAACACCCGTGGATGGCTTTCTCATTACGCGTTTCATGGATGAGCTTCGCAGAAGGAAGAGATATGATCTCGTTTTCCCTTTCTGGAAGGAGATGGCTACTCAATACGGCGTCCAAAGGAACAACTTCACTCTCGTCACTCTCCTGGATGCTGCCACGTGGGGAAGCATCGGTGGGGAGACAGAAGCGAGGGTTGGAGGCATGGAGGGTCTCGCAACAACAATGGCAGACCGGTTCCATCGTTTGCTCTCTGCCCGACGTCGCAGCCATATGAAGAAATACGAAGATCTCGCTGACTTCCGGTTCGGTTATCGCATCGAAGTGATCCTCGGCGAGCGGAAGCCACATCGAGAAGATCTCTTATGGGACGGAATGATCGCGTGGCAACGAGCCAGGCTCGTGTTCCTCGAAGTGATGCTAGGAAACTGGCCCGGCTTGAAGCTGATCGAGTCACCCGTCACGCTTGACACACTCGGATCAGAAACTGCTGAACTGCTCGAAATGTCAAATTTGCGAAAGCCATGGAAACGCCCGTCGTGGACCCAACCATCTCAAGCTCAACTCCTAGCTTTCCCTCCGGCGTACCCCCCAGTTCCATGGTCCCGCCATATCGAGTTCCTCCCCAAATCGGATCCTCATGAAATCCCTCCGCCACCATCTAAATGCCTCTATCCACACATCATTCCGAACGACACGACATTCCGGGCTTATATCCAACTTCTCGGTGAACATGGCCTCTCAGAGCAGATCCCGTTGACCCTCGCGTGGATGCGTGCTCTGAAGATTACTCCGAGCCTTAAAACGCTTTCGTACGCTCTGTCGTATTACCGCGAAGTCACGGATTCGATGCAACCACTTTTACTTGCCTATGCTGAGGACGGCAAGCGAGGCTCCTACAACAAGCTCGTGTGTTGGATCGATGACTGGGTACCTCACCTTGTCCCGTCAGAGGCCAACGTTATCACGGCGTGGAAGAATGCGAAGTTGCGGAAAGAACTCGAAGAGAGGGAGGATGCACGATTATACCACGACTTGCAGCCCTCTCAGAGCCCTCGAGGAGAGGTGTAACCGTACATTAGACGTGTATCATGTGCATAATGTCTACTGCCTATATACCCAATTTAGAGAAAAATCAATGTTATTAACTTACCCCTTCCTGCATATATACATAACTTTAGTGAGTCTGTAGCTCCCTGCGATCACTACACCTATCGTTCCCAGTGAATCGATACTCGTGTCCACTTGGCGTCTCCGGCTTATTGACCTGATGCATCGAGGGTCACCGGCGTGACGGACGTCACGCGGATTTAACGGAGATAAAATTTCCTTCATACTTGTTCGCGACTTCTACGCTCCCCCTGCACCAAATTAATGGTGTCCGCCCTCGAAAGCCAGCTCGCGAGCGGGGCATCCCTTAACTCTGCCTTACTCCTGAATGCACGGCGACACCGACACTATGGTTACAGCTATCTATTCGACGCCAAAGAGGCCGCCGACCAGGACCTAGATTCGATCTTCGCTTTGGCGCAGAACGGTTATGCCGCCCTCTGTATCCTGGAACCCAAACTCGCAGAATCCGGAGACGTTTTGTTTTCACACGCTGCGCGCAATATCGACCGGGCAACACTGCCGCCGGAGCAGTTATCGACTTTGAAGGATAACCTCTCCGTGTTTATGCGGAGGTTGGCTACGTATCTGCTGGAACCACCTGCTGCCAAAGTCATCGAGTGGCTGGTTCGACGATTCAGGTGTGCTGGTATTGTCCTATGTATGAAGCTTTGTTTACGCCGTCTGCAGGATCAACGAGTTCGATGTCACGCTTGTGCTGGAATGCTTCTTACCGTACCACGATACGGTTCAATTTGCAAAGATGCTTTCTATCCTGGTATTTGAGTATGTACCAGACTAATTCGTCCTGTGCTTGACCTGATCCCATCCCCTCTTAGAGCTTCCTCGCCCTGGCACTTTATGGACCCGTGGAAGAAGAACACTCGTCCACTGCCTCGCGAAGCGCTGATCGACCGCATGGTCAAAAATGAGGATATCGCACGTTTTGTACTACAACTCTCTCCCCGGGCTGTTGAGGACGGCACACTCCACCGGACTTTATCGAACTTCACCACGAGCGTGGCGATCGCGTACATCACGCAGTTACCCGAAATCAACGAAAGCGTCTTGGCTTTCCTCCTGCCGTCTATTACGGAGCCTCTGACAAACCCCGTAAACAAGGAGGTCATAGTAAGTCCTGCGACGGCGATCCTTCTTTGAAATGCTGATATAGTGTGGCAGCTGGCCAACTTTGTGATTCTCTCCGCGTTGGCGCAACGGGTAGAACTATCCACCGATGCGTTCAAGGCTATCACCAAAGATATTTCCAGAATTGGGAAACAGGTTACTATCCGTGAACTGTTTATGGTCTTCTCTGCGTTGTACGCTCCAAGGGAGGATGTTCCTCCACTGTCAAAGAAGCTTCTGAAAGTCCTGAAGAAGCCATCGTACGTCCTTCGTGTCTACCTGTATATATGGGACACTGAAGGACTCGTTTGTCTAGCAAGGTTGTGAATTTGGTCCCCGAGTCATTAGCATGGCGAGGCGGAGATAAACTCTACATCGCGCTCGTTTCGCTTATACTAAAGTGAGTTGGCCAACTCGTATGCAAGGTCACATCACCCACGTATATCCGTCAGACAAGACCCCAAAGGACATACTTGGACACCACTTATTCTGTCTCTGGTCAACTCGGAAATCGCCCCTCCAAATTTCATCGAACAGCTTACAGTATTATTCCTGAACGCCGTCGACATACGCGACGTTTCAGAGTTCTACACCCAGGTTTTGTCTGCTGTTTGTCAACGTTGGCCTGAAGTCTTCCGAAAGGCAACGACCCAACATGCAGCGCGCCTCAGCGAGGATGATGCAGAGACGTTTGACAGACTTACGGCTAACTTGTCGTTGGTATGTCTAATGGTGGACCCAATTGTTGTACATTCGCTGACAGGACCCCAGGGCCTCTCGGCTACCGGCGTTGGTGGGAGTCTTCTGGCTCTGAATAGCGAGAACGAACAAACCCGCTTACTTGGGCTGCGTGACGTTCTGGAATCTCTTGGAGCTGACGACCTGGAACCTGCCGTAAGCTCATTCGCGCAATCTGTGGAGTAGACGCGACTAACTTGTATGATTTTGGGGGCAGGCATTGGGAGGTCTGCAGGACAGGCTGGTAGATTGCTTGCACGACCCTTCTGCCCTTATCATAGATCTGGTCTACGCCTCCCCAGATCTACTCTTACGCCGTTTACCCGGACCACAGATATTGTCATCAGTGAAGGTTGCGCTGTCGCAAACGGACGTCCCGCTCCCGGTCCTTCACAAGCATTTCGAGTTTTTATCCTCTCATTACTGCGCAGCACATCCCGAGGACTCCTTCCAGATATTCTGTGAAATATTTGCTCCGTTCATCCTCTTTTCAACTCCACGACGAGAAGCGGCCAAAACAGCGTGGTCGAGTATAAAACGCTCGACCCTAAAGGACCTTCCATTGTTACGGGGAACGATTCAGCATGTTGCCTCTGACGGGACTACCGAACAGATGGGTACAATCAACCTAGCTATTTCAGAGACAATAGCCAGTAGGTGGCATCCTACGTATTGAAGCTCTTTTTCTTACACTGTTCCACCTTATAGGCAACATGATTGGGACCAACTCAGAGATCGATACCAAGAGTTTGGACTTCTTCCTGGGGTGCCTCGCTTCTTCCGACGCCTCGGCGCGAAACCTAGCCTTCCTCGTCATAAGGAGGCTACTCCCTTCATTACCGAACGATAAACGTATTTGCCTTGCACTTCGGGTCCTACGGAAGCTTGGTCCTGTGGAAATGGATGATATGGCCTCGTCGAAGGACTTCAAGCCTCTTAAAAACGTACGCACCACTAGCCAGAGGGAGACGTGACGCTGACACACCACAGTTCACCGACGTCCAGAAAATATCTGAAATGATGGCTTCCGAGCCTGACGGGGTGATGACGCGTCGACTCCTCCAGGCAAATCTCCTTGTGGTCCTATCCGCAGTCCAACGGCCCTCTCAAGGCACGATCGACTGGTTACGAGTTTTGCCCGCGGAGGTTGGTGAATTTTTCTGTGTATCGTCGTATCTGACCCTAACTTACACTTTATAGGAAAACAAAGATCTTGTATCCGCTTACGTTGCACTCTGCAGGACAATCTATACCCTTGCCAATAGCGTCACAAGACTGTCACCGCTGTCTATTCACCTCCTCCGTCAACTCTTCTCAGGGATGAAGGATGAGACGCTTCTGTTCCTTGCTGGGGTCTGGTCTGCGCCAGCTGATGCAGGAAACGACCCCGTCGTACAGAGGGTAGCACTCAACCACGCGAAAGCCTTCCTTATTGCACAGTCCCGACTTGATCCAACCCAAGCGGCAAACTTCCAAGCTATAGTTCCTTCGCTACTCATTGCCTTACGCTCCCCGGAGAAGGCTACGCGAGCTCTAGCTGCGGAGTGCGTACAAATCATCAAAGATATTCGCGCCGAGCCAAGGCAGGGGTGGTGCTATGCCATGGACACTATCTACGGGGATCGCTCAAGTACGTGATCCGTTTCGTCCAGGTCGCTGATACTCACTCTGGCTATATTTAGGTGGAGTGCAGATACTCAAGGCCTCGGATTCTACGGAATACTTCTCGGCTATTGTAGAGCATCGCGACAACTTCACCGCTGACCCGGAATACTTGTCGGTGTTTCACCGCGAACTCTTTTCCGGAAAGGGGAAGGGGAAAGTATCGAAAAGGTAATTTCAGGAACTAGAAGTTATGGGGTCGGTATGTCTGACTTGCTCGTGGACGACAGCTACCGGAAGCGCATTGTTTGTTACCTCTTGTCTCATGCGCTTTGTTGGGCAAACGGGAAAGCCCGCCTGCAGTTGATACAGTCGGTACAAGATGTCGCGGATGCGGCAAAGATCACATTGCTGAAGCCGTTGCTGGAGGATGCCTTCCTGAAACAGGAGATCCCTTCCGAGCTACAGAATCCTCAAGATGTGGAAGCATATTACCAAGCACTCATTCAAATCTTTGACCAAACATCAGCGTCGGTGCTCGATGAAGCAGAAAGTGAAGAGTGGAACTTGTTGTGTTCTATCATCCGCAAGACGAACGACCCGAGTATGACTTATCGATCAGTATTCCACGCACAGCTCTGATCTTTCCCAATAGGCGTTAGCGAACGCATTCGAGATGTTCCATTATTGCAGCTGCGTCGGCACTTGTATCCCCACCTGAGCGACGAACGGAAAGTTGAGATTTCCGCTTTATTGCTCGATTTGGCTCACCAAGCAGCTGATGCGGTACGTGATCGCTCTTCATCTGGTCAACTTGTCTTTCATATTCACGACGTTATAATCCAGGCTAGCTATACGCGCATCAAGCGTGTTTTATCTGATCTGGTCAATGAGGCTTACGTAGCAACTGTGCTTTTAACTATGTGCTGTCTTCCTGTGGAAACACATCAAGAACCTCCTGCAAAGCGAGCCAAAACAGATGAGTACGTACTAGTCTTCATTGCTTGGCACATCTACTCTGACACGAGCCATACCAAAGTACTACGCCCCCCACTTCGGAAAGCATCCCGAAACTCCAGACATTGGTAGAAATAATTGCTTCCAATCCTCCATCAAATTCTCCGGAGATGGTCGCATGTCTTTTCGAAGTCATGCATAAGCTATGCCAATCCCAAGCGGCTACAGCTTCAGCCCTCGACTTCTCAAGACAGCTTTTGCTAACGGCCCTGGACAAGACCATTGGGTCCTTATCTGTAAGCGCCATGGCACACTTATACCAGGTATCAGGTACTAATCCCATCGTAGGGCACGGTCATCCCTCCTGGAACGTTGAAGCTCGAAGTGCTGATTGAACTCATTAGAAGTAAGTAACATTTTCATATACTCGGATAGTACTAATGCCCTTCGTGATATAGCGTCCGATAACCCCCAGACCTTCCAGCAGGCCTTGCTAGTCATCTCAACGGCGGCGCGGCTTGTTCCTGACTCCGTTCTCCATGGCGTGATGCCCATCTTCACGTTCATGGGCTCGAACATGTTCCACCGGGACGATTCCTACAGTTTCAGGGTCGTGCAAAAAGTGCGTCCCATTAGGCAAAATGCATAAATGCAATAGGGCCTAAATCCTCTCCATAGACCATCGACAGTGTTGTTCCCATTATGGTCAAATCGCTTCAGGACACTTACGGAGACCGAATTGAACTTTTGATCGGTGAGGATAGCAACCCCTTCCTCTTAGGCGCAGGAGTTGACAATGTTTCAGGCTCCCGTGTCTTCCTCCGTGTCTTCACGGATGCAGCGTTCCACATACCACGGCACCGCCGGAGCCAGTATGTCTGCCTTTTCCATAATCCACAGCCTCCCCGCTAAGCCAGCCTTGTCGTAGCTTCTATACCCACCTCATCAGCGTCCTCGGACCCAAAACTTTCTTTGCCCCGGTTGCTATGCTTCTCGTGGAGAAATCAGCGACAAGGATTGTTAGGCAAGACGAAGAGGAACAGATCCATACTCTATCTGTCCCATTGGCGGCTCTTGCCAAACATCCCCATTCGTTACGGCTGGACGTAAGTACGACCACCTTCAGCTGTGAGTGGAACTACCAACACCGTTCTATAGGTTCTTTGCGAGATACTAGAGGAGTGCGAACGATTGGCCAGCAAAATTGGAAACACAGATAACTCCAGTATCCAATCATTTTTGGAGCTTAACCTGTGAGTGGCCTGTAAGGTCTTCCGAAGCATTGCCCTGAAGTCTTTTGAAGCGACGAACATTCGCCATCGGCGGATGTTGCCCTCAAGAAGCAAGTTGTCGCCCTACTGATATACGTTGGACATGTGATCCATGCGTTTAGCGACCGTCCGAGGTACCGGCCGGATCCCTCCACCCCCGACATGCGGATGCAAAGATTGGTCTACCTCTTGGTTCAGCTTGCTGGTTCGAAGCATGGCAAAAACATTCCTGAGTTTGATGACATCCATGCAGCCGTCCGGCGTGCCTTGGTGAAGACGTTGTCTGTGGTACCCGCTGCTGACTTCGTTCGGGCAGTGGCATCTCTTTTATCCATTCAAGATACGGGGGTGCGTATTCTCATATCGCTAAGTCAAGGTGTAGGCTGACGACCCCGATATCGAAGGTGCGAACCAGCGCAATCGAACTCTTTGCGGAGCGTTTGCCTTTGATTTCACCATCGACTAGGGCCATGGTGTCAGGTGTTGTCTTAAATGTGCTGGATTCCATACGTCCGTTCATAACATCCCAGGGTGATGCGCCCATTGAGATCGTCCTACGTGCAACCAATGCGATAGGCACCACCGCTCAAGCCAATGAAGCGGAATCACTTGCCCAATGTATCCAACCGGTATTGGATGTCGCCCTCCGACCCGGGAGCTCTATTGATGCCTTGGCTGTTTTGGCCACGCTGACGTTCGTCTGCCCCTTCGTCGTCCATAAATGTGCTACTGATATGCGGTCCGTTCAGGTATAAGCTAGGCCCAAGATTGATATCCTCTGTGTCATCTATGGTAGACGCCTGTGTCATCAGCCTACAGTTGAGTGCGGAGTCTGGTAAGTCGAGTATTTCATCGTAATAGAGTTTCTGATACCCACTACTTTCCACAGTGAACGAGGACCTTAGGTCTAGTGGGCTGCAGCTGTTCTCGAGTCTTGTGAAAACGATACCGGCGCTCCTGGGTCAAGACTTGGATCGTATCATTCTGTCCTGCCTACCATTTTCTGCTCACGACCATTCAGTTGCCAACGACGTGCTCGAGACTATTACGGCCAAAGTCCCTTCGAGGGCATTGCTTACTTCACTTCCGGCTGTATGGAGCTCCATCCAAGCTGGCGTAAAGGTGAGCAATGCCTCCTGATACGTCAACGTCGTGCTGACAAGCTACCCAGGCACAGCCTATCGAGGAAGTAACAACATTCTTCCAGTTCTCCAAGGCGGTTCTGGAATCTGCATCAAGAGCTGAAATCGTACAAAACATCAAGGGCTTGTTCCACATGTTCTTGGACGCGTTTGATGTTCGCAAACGGTTCGCTGCCGAGGTCGTCCCAGAGGTGCGCTACGAGTAAATCGTTTGCTAGTCAAGTGATTGAAGTTTCTTTACATGACTAGCTGGAGATGGCCATTGTGGCAGCTTTCCTTCAAATCGTTACAGCGTTGAATGAGGCATCCTTCAAACCTCTCTTCCGCAGGTTATACGACTGGGCGTTCTCCGACGGTAGGAGGTTGTCCCAGCGATTACTAGATCATGCGTCCTAACCATTCTATAGGCAATGGCGACGCCTTGCGGCAGACCACGTTTAGCAGCCTCATGCTTGCACTTCTACAAACGTTCAAGGCTCGTTTGCTCGGCCCTCCAAACACATCACATTCTCACATTCTTTTCTTTAATCAATAGAGCCTCATTACCCCCTACATGACAATGATTCTAGATGGAATCATCGATCTCTTCAACGCATTCTCTCAAGGGACAACTCGCGATGCCGATCTCTGGCTAAGCCTCCTTAAAATGATGCACACCAGCATGGTCGTCGACGATGGTGGTACGTCTCCCAACACGTTCCCACTCTCAGCGTCTTTCCCCTAACCAAATTCCTAAGTCTTTTGGCGCGACGACCGACTAGAACGTCTTCTCCCATCGTTCGTGAAGCAAATCACTTGCACACGCCACCTGCCCCTCAAGTCTCACTACCGCCATACCGACCCGAACACATCAAAAACACAACTAGACATCGCAGAAGAGGTCCTCTCGCCTTGCTTCTCCACATTTGCTCACATCATCACTCGCGAGGAGCTTCTCAACTCCTTCAACCGTGCCATTTTGATGGAGACGAGAACAGAAGAATCACATGGCCAACAACTGCTAGCCCTGCGGGTACTCACGGCGGTATGGAAGCGGGAAGGCAGCCGAACTATCTGTGAGTGGTCTCAATACACCTTTCTTCGCTTGGTGCGCATCTGACAACCACGCTTTACAGCCTTCGCCGCAGAGACACTGACGTTCATCGCCGATCTCGCGGAATCTCCAACCGACTCTGTCGCCCGAGAAGCTAGAGCGTTCAAAGCCCTCATGGACAGCATGACCGGGCTTGAGGCCTAGACCTTGCGACAACAACCGAAAAGTACCTCCATATTTTGATTGGTATCACCTGTACTAGTAGCATTAATAATGTATAGCTGCGGCGTGGCATACAAGGGCGTTTAGCCACAAAAGCGTGGTGCATCGTTGTCGTATAAAATATAGGCTGAAATAATAAACAATTCCGCACCAGAAAAAAGATGTCGAAGAAAACAACCAGTAATGGAAACGAAGTGAAAGGCATGACATCATACAAAGATCGTCTAGATGTGGAAATGAATGAGTGTTGTGCGAAGAGAAAATATCCAAGAACCGTAACCAGGAGTAATGAGAGTCGATAAGAGATAAGAAAGATCATAAATCATCGTCATCCTCTTCGCCATAGTCAACATCGCGCTCGTGAGCGCCATCTTCCATCACCTTCACTTGGGACAAAAGCGTCACCATATCGGAGACAGGACACGCCAGCTTGGCAAAGGCAGTCTACAATTCAACGGCGTCAATTCTCAGTCGGGTATCCAGGATAGCGAAAGCGCAAACCTTGAGCAACACAGCCGCTGAAGGCCGTTTCCCAGCAGGCTGCGAACAGAACTTCAAGAAATCGTGGAACTGCCGTGACCGTGCTCCGGGGTTGGACAAATCGGGTAAGCGATCTAAGAACTCCTTGGGATCCTCTATCTCGATAAAAGGAGGATTACCCTCAGCCACTTCCCAGATCGTCGCTCCGGCAGACCAGATGTCAACTTCCTGAGGGTCGTAAGGCTTGCCACTGCAAAGGCAAAAATGGCATAAACAACGAGATCAACTTGCCCATTTCACGGAACGCACCGTCTCATCTCTGGGGCCATCCAATAAGGTGGTTGCCCCTGAGTCGAAGTCCGCTTGGCCGACCCTCCAGATGCCACCGTCGCGCTCGAAAAGTCCGCTGGATGAACCACATCCCGAAAATCAGTCAAACCGTATCACCACTTGCTTCGCTTAACGTACCCAGTTTCAAGACACCATATCTCGAGAATAAAAGGTTATCCGACCGTACGTCCCGATGTGCAATGTCCAACCCATGGAGGTGCCTCAGTCCCTCCAGAATCTATCATTCATCAACCGAGTCAGTTAGTTGTCACAAGGAGGAAGCAACAAATGACCCACATCATGAGCGATCCTTGCTATACGAGCTTCCTCGATAACCAAACCCTCTTCCATGAACGCCAATACATCTGCCAAACTCCTCTCCATCAGCTCCATCTCCACCCACAGCATCCCGTCCGGTATTGATGCCACACCACCAAACGCTTCTCTTGCGGTCGCCTCGTCCACATGATAAACGCCATCAAACGTCAACACGTTCTTATGGTTGACCCGTTCCAACAGCTGCAACTCCCGCTGTAAGATGGTAAACTTGGACGAACTGGAAGCGATAACGGGGATAGCTTTGACAGCGACAACTGATGCCACCACCTTCTGTTTTCCGTATCCGGGCGAAGACGACTGAGAAGTACCAGCACGGGCAGAATATACACCACCCGACTGCCCCTCAGCAACTTGTTGGAACTGGCTAAACTTGCGCACATTGCCGTGTTGCACGTATGAGGCGAGTGGCACCAAGGCTGGAGGAAGACTCGACTGCTGCTTCTTCACGCTACCCTTCGCATTAGGCGATCGAGGAGAACGTGGCGATTTAGGAGATTTAGGACCTTGAAGGAGTAGCGACTGAGTCGGACCACCCGGCTCCAACCTACTCGAAGATCCAAACGATGCCGCGCTCGCTTTCTTTGAAAGGGGTTGCTTTGGACTAGGAATGGATGGGGATGGAGAAGCCAACGGTGACGACGGATGCAACATTTCATCAATCTCCAACACATCGTATGCCGACGGATGAGCCTGATCCTCGTCCTGTTCGTTCACTTCTCCCGCCTCTTCTGCCTCGGACTCGAGCCAATCATCCAACACCGCATCATATGGCATTGACGCACCAGCACTCGGGCTCACGGGCGCCTTGGGACAAGGCACATTGCCATTCTGCGCCAACCCGATTGTCAGCGGAGTTATCGTCATCGTTGAGAACCTCCCCTGCCCAGAAGCAGTAGACTCTGCAGAGGGCGAAGGCAACCCGTACGCCGACATGACCGTCGAAGGTGAAGCAAGGCCAAACACGGGGTCTTGCGATCCAAATGTACCGTCCGAACTTGACTCTGACGTCACCGTAGACGCCGATCTCGACATCGGCGCGCTGCTCTGTATCGGGGACAACTTGTCATTCGTCATCGGTACAGACGAAAACACAGCTTGCGTCGGGGCGGGAGAGGCCTGCATATACGACAGTAACGCATCGCTCACATCGTCTGCATACTCTTCCGAAATGAGAATCTCTAGCTGCTGTCCCGGATCTTGGTCAGGCTTCAGAGACGCGATTGGAGTGGAGGGAGACGGGGTAGTTGGGAGGGAAAGTGGGGGAGGAGGCAGCGTCTTCTTCGACGAGGATATTGGCGCCGGAGCTAATACGACGATCGGTCGTCTCGTCACATCGAACGGTGATGGAGGGATAATGGGTGAATCCGTATCGGACGGGGGCTTCTGTCCAGAGCTCGCGCCCATGGCCCGTTCACTGGTTACCAACTTCGACAAGTGCTTATTCGTCACCCGAACGACAGCAGGACCCGCATTAGCGCCCGACGACGCAGTGGCATCCGTGGTAACACGGATTGCGGATGACGGCGGCGGGAGCTTTGAAGCCGGCGGTGCGGTAGCTGAGGGCGGCGACGGTTTCGCGTTCACCTTTTTGTGCGGGGGTATATTGAGGGGTATCACGGGCAGCAGTGAGACGGGTCTTGGAGGTTCAGCAATAGAAAGGTTTGATCGTGAGGAGCTCGCTTGTTGGGAAGAGTTATGGGATGTCACGGATGAGAAATTCGTAGAAATAGACGTAGGAGATGCGATGATGGAGCTTTGTGATGTCGTCCACGATGTCGCCGTTGACGTTTTGGAGTTCCGGTCCGCAGCGGACTCGGGTGGGAGGCCAGCGGAAGACTCCCCCGATTTCGATTCATCTGCATCAGCGATAACAGCTTTGAGCAATTCTGTGCCCCACTCCCCCAGCCCAAGGTCACCGCTGTCAAGGGTCGAAAACAAATTGGTCGAGTTCAACGTCGGTTTTGGGGTTGACGAAGAAAGGGAGAAAGATAGAGACGGTGCAGGTGATTCGTTACTGTCCTTCCTACTGCGCTGGCTCGAAGTCTCGTCAGACGTTGGCAGGCTCAACTCTAGCCGTGGTGGGACGGCCGAGGCACGAAGGCTTCTGTTCGACCTCTTCATTCCAAGTGGAAGCGGCGAAACCTGATCAGCCCCTTCATCCGCCTCATCCATATCCTCATCTGCATCGTCCCAGAAAGTGCCCATACCGTCCGAGCCTCGTCGGGGAGGTGACGTGCTAGAGGAAGGTAAAGGTAAAGCAGGCTGAAGGGTGGCGGGATTGGATGAGTCCGAGTTCCCAGAGCCCTTGCGTAGAGACGTCGTCGACTTGGCATGTCGAATGGTACTCTGGATCGCCTGCCTCAAGGTACTTGGGGATTTCGGTAGAGGTTTGTCGAGGGAAGGCCGTTCGACCGGGGAATCCGTTAAGGACGATTGAAAGGTGATGTTATTGCTCGAATCTGCGGGTATAGACGGAGAAGATGAAGGGAAGGGAATGACAAGGGAGGGTGCAGGTAGGTCGAAGGATGAGGAGTATGCAGGAGGAGGGGATGGCCCACGCAAAGAGGGCAACGAGGGTGCAGGTATTCTCCGAAGTCTTGATGGCGTGCGCTTTACAGGAGTTGCGACAGCAATCGTAACCGTTCCATCGATGCTTTCTTTTGGCGCATGTACAATGGAGGATACGCTAGTCTCGCCAGTTGGACTCGTGACCGTAAGTGCGGTTGCGCCGCTCGACTTCAAAGATCGTTCGAGATGCTTTATTGAGTCCTTCCGGGGCCGAGGGACCACGACTGAGGAAGATTGTGGGGGTGCAGAGCTCGGGCCCGGTTGTGGAGATGGTGCAGATGGTGAAGGACGTGGAGGAGAGGGGGAGTGGGAAGATGCTGTTGAAGTTGAGGGCCGACCTCCCTGAGCTAGTTGCTGCGCCTTCTGTTTAGAATACAGTGCATGAACTTGTTCGGAGGTGAAACCCGCGTCCTGAAGCGCATGAGTCCATTCCATAGGCAAGCCCACAAACGACTCATCGACATGGACATTATGCTATGAAAGGACCACCAAAATACCGTGATCAATGAAATGTCTTAATGAATCTCAATGGTGGATAGCGCGTACTTTGAAATTCCAAGGAGTAGATATGCCTTCATCGCCTGTCCCTGCCCCGTGTGTACTGCCCGTTATCGACTGGAGATCATCCTCGGTTTGACCAGACGACGTCGAACGGGAGTTTGAGGGTCGCTTGAGTCTTGGCAAGCGAAATTTGGACCTGGTCGCTGAGGAGCTGGCTTGTGGCGGCGTCGCAGGCGTAGAAGGCATCACCAGACTTGTTTGTGACGATGCAGGGGAGACGCCTCCGTATATTGTTGCACCAATTTTGTCCAGTGCGTGTGATGTTAATGTATGCCATCGCGAGGGTGATTGAGGGGTAGGAGGTATGGATCGCGTTGAGGTAGGCGGGGCGAGAGACGTTTGAGACCGTTGAGGCAGGGTACCCAGAATACCATAAGGAGAGTAGCCAGCATCCTTTGGGGGAGGTTTCGGTGGAGCTTCGTCATCGTCCCCGTTGCCCGCACAACTCATGGTAGTAGCAGCATTCCCATGTGATTTTTCTTTTGATTTCGTTTGAGGTGTACAGGCCGATGTCGAAGGGTTGTTAGAGGCTTGTGGTAGCCGAAATCGCGACAGGAGACTAGAGCCGTCCATCGCTGCGAGCGACGGCACGCACGGGCGTCGTAGATGGGGAAGGGGAGGGGAAGAGAGGACACAGGTTTGGTGTGGGTGGAATGTCGATTCTTCAAACTTGGACTGAGAACAAATCGCGTGCAAACATCGGAAGCTCCCCAAGAACCGGCACACAAGGACAAGAAGAATCCCGCAGCGACTGAAACCCGAAAAAGATTAATACTGCGGTGCTATGGCGGTATTCAGTATCCACTTTGAGCCTGTTCGCCAACACGACGAGGTAGCCTAGCGCTACTTCGTTTTCGCGCATGACCGGACAGCCTGAGTGCGGTATCCTGGCTCTCGCGGGATTTCTAGAGCCCCAAGTCCGCTTGGGCTCCCATAGAAGATCTTTGATGAAGACTTCCAACAGCCATCATACCCTTGGTTTTTCTGCTTTTATCCCTTATTCACTTCCGACCCGCTGGGCACCCATTATCGACGGCGCGACCCTCTTGCAGGTCCGGACCCGAACCCTGACGTGCAAGAATGGACTTACAGGCTTGAATGCACCTCTCGAGCCTTCCCTTGGAGTTTGCCACCTTGGTGCAACATATGACGTGAACTCCAACTTGTCCATTGCCGACCGAGTGAAGCTTTCCGTGACGAATTGTTGTCATGCCAAAACATGTCATTAAGGGGAAGCCGTTACCTGGGCCTTCGGTTGGATGCTCTTGATTCTGTAACCGTGACTGTTCTTCTCTTGGCACGTCCGGAATTACTCACTCGCCCTGGCAGAGCTCATGATGGCAAAGAAGCGGATTGTCTACGATGTACAGGCAGGAGAGCATAATTATAACTCTACGGACGAGTTCATAGCACCTGCAAGTAAGTCGGTTCCAACCTCGCTTGAAAGTAATCAAACCGTTTTCGAGTCGCGAGCCTGACCTCCAAGAGTTACCGATCTCTGCCTTAACCTACGCCAAATGCTCACCAAAGCAACATTGCTCACTTCTCTAGGGTCGTCTACCATCCCTGACGACTTTGTGCTATGGACGACAGCTTCGCGACATTTGCACAAAGGAAGCCGTCAGAAATAGCCTATGCAAGGAAGTTATATCGGACATGTTGGTGCTATTCCACCTCCGAGGACACATCGCCGTATCGAAGGGAAGCTCGCTCCTTGCAATCGGTGGCTAAGATGCGGTAGTCAGTCGGTGGTTTTGAATTGAAGCCATGACGCTCCCTGGTCTTTTCCTTTGCAAGCGTATTCGGGGGTAATTGAAAGGGTTCCCGATACCACACTGCTGCCGAGGGTTCGGAGAACTCGTCGTGGCTCATATCAAAAGATGATTGTCTAAATAGAGGCTGAAACGTCACTGTCCCATTAATTCTGATATATGCAGCAGAATTGGTGCGAAGGGTAGATCCTTGGCTGAGGGATCGTCAGTGGCGATTTCGTCGGAGTTTGAACTCACGACTGACAAACCTCAGATCACCTGACATAATAGGCCAAGAAGCACCTCATACGGCCTCATTCTGTGTCCTTTCGACCACCACCCCCCCAGTTGCCGTCCTTTCGACAAAAATCCAGAGAGAAACAACAACGATTCTATCACCCTTGGATATTCATGATAGTCACCTCTATCATCTTATTTGTTTCAGTGGCACATGCGCGCTACATATTTCAACCCAGCCGGTCCATCAAAAAGCCTCCCCCATCAAAGCAAAAAAAAAACCCTTCGTTGATCACTCCCCGCCATAATCATCTCACTTCCTTCAACCTCTGAGTGGGTCCCCAGGATGTCATCGAAACTAGACCACATCGTCCCAGCCAACCCAAGCAGCCCCGTCAAACCCCGCATTGCTATTATCCTCGGTCTCGTTCTCGCTGTGGCCGTACTCAGCGTAGTTGGTATAACATTAATCCTCGTTAGGCAACTCCACCAACGTCGCAAAGAGCGGGCGGTCGCAGCGCCTCCGCCATTCACCCTTGGTCGTCGTTCGCGAGGCGATAGCGTCGCTGGTCCACTTGGAGCTGATACTTCGGTCAAGATTGCATTACCGTCACCCGAACCCGTCTCTCCGGCCCACGCTGCTCGCCATGGGCATCGCGTGCCTGTCACTGCTTCATCCGTCGCGGGTGGCGCTTCATTGGGGGGTTCACGTGATCCATCGGAGAAGATGATGTCCGAAATCAAACATGCATGTGGACCGCCGGATACCCCATCCGCCCAAATTGCACCTCAGGCAGTCCTACACAGGTCGCCGTCCTCGACGTCCACTATACCGTCAATAAAAGTTGACGACTCACTGCCTTCGCCCCCGGAACTCCTCCACCATTGAAGCGGGATCGCAGCGTGTACGTTGGACGATGTGTCGGACTATGGGACTTGCGACAGGTTTGTTGGAGGAGAAGAGGATTAAAAAGGCAGAGGATGCCCGCCATATCGGCGTTGGCGACAGCCACCCAAGGTGCCGCTTTCCTTCTGGTGGCGGTATACTTCATCATCGTTCCACCACGTTCACGTTGGCGTCGTGGACCATCGATCAAACTTGCAAAATGGGATATCAATCCTTGACCATAGTTTGATCATTCCGCACTACTGCGACATTGCAAAGGCCTTTCCCCTCTAACCCGCTTTCCCGCACCTCGCAATCGTTATGGGCTAATGTATTTCATTGTCTCGCTCTTAATATCGACCAAGTGCCTCTCGGATTCTTTTGGCACTGGCAGACTGATTCCAGCTTATATTCACTCGAGGATAGTAAGATACATACAGATTGTCGGTTGGATGTAATCAAGTAGAGTAACTAATAGCAGAGTTATTTATCCTCATCTTTCTCGACAGCCCTGCAGCAAGGGATTGAACCAAGCCCTGCAGTTATCTTCCATTTCTGACGGCGGAGACCGTGCACTTGCACGTGATGCCGCGCGGAATACTTGGATGATGTCACCCATCCGTTCCCGCGTTTGTGTCGGATGCACTGGCACTAGTACGTTGTACGTTTTGAGTTTTGTCTCTGCCCTCGTCTACTTTAACTCACTCTCGTCTGTGTGTCACGCTCACACACAAAGGTCACCTTACTCCTCTCTTTACGTCCGACGGAGATAACAACCACTAGGTCAAAACCAAGAACTAGGTCAAGATCTCAGTAATAGCAGGATTTGATGTCTTCGCACTGCCAGATGGATACAATCGCTTCAGCCCTCTCATCGGAGTCTCCCAATGCGGGTGGAGGTTCGGCGGATACCGACAACGCTGTGAGGATTCGAACACCGACGGAGATAGCGGACTTACCCAAGGAGCGTACGTAGGCTTGTGTTCCTGTCCCTCTTTGATTTCGTATAAGTACGACGCGTCTTGTATCTTGGCTCTTGGTCCGCCTCTCCCCCAATTTCACTTTGAGTTACGCTTGTCACTTTGAGTGCGATCCCAAGAGACTCGCGACCATCCCCGCAAGGTTTCCCACGTTCCCAACGTCTGGCAACCTTACATTTTTTGACATCCCAACTCGACCGACCGCGCCTGATCAACCCGGTCGTCACCCACACTCACTCGACAACCAACCTCTCCTCCTACCTCATACCCATACCCCTCCCCTCATTTCTCTTTTACTCTCACTCATTCTATTTCTCTATCTCTCTAAACTCTCCGTTCGTTTCTTACTTTCTTTCCGCTTTCCGACAACTACCGACTCTCTCTCGACTCTTTTCCAACTCTCTCAACTCTCTCGACTTTCGTTCTAGAACCCCCTTCTCGTATATATTGTGAGTACTCACCCAATAGCCATGGCTGAACAACCTACTATTCCTAGGAAAACCACACGGTCGGGACTGCAGTATGCAGCGACCCCCGCGTCCGCGACGGATGGAGCCAGTGAGCCCGCCGAGATTTTGAACGCGACGCGTAGCCCCTCGCGAGTGTCTGGACAAGACCCCGAGGAGGGCAGTGACTTGTCGTCAGCGCCGTCCATTGGAGACGAGCAGCCTAGTGTACGCGCGGCCCCCGATGCTGCAGCCAATGACGACTTACCGCCGACGGTTGTCTCCGGGCGGAATGCGACAAACGCCGGACTAGAATCGCCCGCAGCGATAGCGGATGTAGAGCCGACGAGTCCAAGGACCGACGACCGGACGACTAATCGCCCGACGGTCAGGATGGCCACCGGTGATGACGGAACTAGGCATCCCGTCACAAATGTAATAACCTACGCTCGTGCAGCCGGCAGAGCTGCTGCTCGACCACCCCCTGTGCACAACCCGAGACGCTTCTCGGGGGAATTTCTCGAGGACGAGCGAGATGTGGAACCCATTCCCCAGTTGTCCAATGGACCTATGAATGTACACAGGGCAGGCCATGATGCATTACCGCAGTTAATCGATGATATTGTCGATTCCCTCAGTGATACAACTCGCGCGCGCGTCTTGAGACGTATGAGCCTTGCAGAAAAGGCCTTAGTCGATGCTACTGAGACCGATGACTCAAGTGAAGCGAATAATGGCCGCTTGGAATGGCCCGGACTCGAGTTCAACGTTGTCACCCTTACGCAGGAACGGTACGTGCCGCCGCATGACGAAGCGATCCAGGATCAACAGGATCGGGGAAAGCGTCGCGCTCGAGGCGAGCGTCCGCTGCAAGATGCCCAAGAAGACGAAGATGAACATTCTGCGAGGCGATTGCAAGAACGACTGGATTCTTTGTCGGGGCCGCGGGTGCGCGAGCGCGTCCCAATTGAAAAGGATGACCTGCGCGACGGAGCTGGGAGCACAAAGCTCTCCTCTATCGGAAACAAGTCAATTACCCCTGCTAGGACGGCTGGAACGGTCAGCTCAAAGTCTAAGCGACCCTCAACACAAATCCCGAAGAGCGGATACCTCTGGGAGGTGATTGGCAAGTACGATATGCGCGGAAAAGACAACAGGATGGGGGGTGATCCCGACTCATCCTCCTCATCCGATTCAACCGGGAGCTCATCATCGGAGCCGTCGGATACTTCGTCGGAGTCGTCTAGTGATTCGGAAGGTACTAGAAAGCGCAAAAAATATAAGCGCAAGCTATACCGAAAGAATCGACAAAGCAAGAAGAAGTCACGACATTTGAAGTGCCCAGAACCCTCCACCTATGACGGCTCACCAAACCTACAACGGTTTGAGCAATTCGTGTTTGAGGCAAATCAATGGCTGGACATGTCTAACATGCCATCGAAATTCAGAGTAACGTCGCTCAAGCGGTTCCTTACAGGCAAGGCTGGCAGCTGGTTCATGGAATTTGTAGCCATAAACAAGAAGGCATATACTCTGAAGCGATTCTTTGCCGAGTTATTCGACCACTGCTTCCCTGCACATTTTCGACGCCAAGTACGAGACCGCTTCCTCAACTGCTCACAAAAGGAGCGTACAGTGCGAGAATTCTTGCGAGAAGTGCGCACGTTGGGGCAGCAACTGCCGGATGTGGACGACGTTCAAATGCGTCTCCGATTCTGGGCAGGGTCAAAAGGCTACCTGCGTGTCAAATGGGCCGAGTCGGGATATGATCCGGAAAACAACTCCTTGAGCGAACTCGAAGAAGCTGCCGAACGATTCGAGCAGGCTGATTATTTGCGTCGCAAAGAGGAGAACCGTGTCGCTGGAAACTCAAAACATGACCACAGGCGACGACACGAACGCCGGGACCAGTCACGGTCACAACGACATCGAAAGGATGAAGACCGTGACTCCGACTCATTGCAGGTTGCCCGGATAGGACTCCCCAATGGCCAAAAGAAGAAAATGGGCCCTAAGCGTGACGCAAAATACGACTCACGGAAAGCTCGTCTGAACGTGAAAGCCAAAGGACCAAGACTATCGCGCACGGAAATGGACGAGCTTCGAGCCGAAGGGAAGTGCTTCGAATGTCGTGAAGTGGGTCACCGAGCAAATGACTGTCCGAAAAGGACATCCGCACCGCGTCCGGCAATTGCATCATCATCAGTCACCTTCCGTGAAATCGACCAACTAGTGGACATCCGAGACTCTCTGACAGCCATGGCTGTGAATTTCGACTCCATGGAATTGGTATCGGACGAAGAGTGGGCCGCAGAAGTTGAGGTCTCTCAAATGATGGAGATGGAATATGACTTTTTCCGACTCGACATACGACGAGTAGTGGACCGGTTGAACTCGGTATCTACATACTCGGCGCGACTGGAAGGGTCAACGACGCCGGGCAGCCGTTTTGTACTGGTACCAGATGCATCTGAATTCACCTTGACGTTAGTAGATCGACAAATACGGCTGCACTCACACCTGCTACGGGAATGGCTTACGGACCCGGACTGGGATCCAGTAGCCTGGTACAGCAATCGGGTGGCGGAATACTCAGAGCAGTGGTCGCATCTTACCCCAGGCGACCTCCCGAGGCGTGCAGAGCTTGGGCAGGAAATCAGTGCTCAAGCGCTTGGGTGGATGGAAGTTGTCCTGGACATGAACGCACCATACCCTGGTGATCCAGCAGAGACGGAAGTGACGCCTGGGCGGTTCAGTGTGAACCTCTTCCTGGATGATCTTCTCATTGCCGACTCCTTACTTGGGAGAATCATTGCAATGCCACACCCGCCATCCTATGTGAATAACTTCAACATTTCCTCCTACTTGCGTGAGTTCTTGGACCTAGAGCAGCCAGTTGGCGGGCAGTCAGGTTCTCAATACCAACCTGGACTGACGCCACCTCCGGCTATCTTTGACCTTCTAGACAGCAGTCCTGAACCCGAGCTTGAGACGCTTCCACCTCTGACTCCCATGTCCTTGTCTGAGGGAGAAGAGTCAGAGAATGAGACTAATGGCAACTGGAGTGTACCAGAAGATTTGCCTAGAAGGAACGAACATGAGCGCGATGATGACAACGAAGACCCACCATCGGATGGTCTTCGAATTTCGGCACCTCAGGTAGCTCTTGCAGTGATCACTCGGCCTGGGAGTTCCTCGAGAAACACGAACGGCCACACGGATGTAGTCGATAATGTTGAAAGGAATGCGTCTCGGCCCAAGGACTTTGACCGACTGGTGCCTAAGGCTATTGTTGTGACAGTCAAGATTAACGGACAAGAAGCGAGGGCCCTCATAGACTCAGGTTCGCTTGCCGACTTCATGTCTACACGCCTTGCTGATCAGTTGGCTTTACGGTTGCAGAAGCTCGAAAAGGCCATGCCGGTGCAATTGGCAGTGTCAGGATCACGATCAGTGATTAACTCAAGCGCGAGCGTCCATTTTGCATATCAGAATATCTCAGAAACCCGACGGTTCGATATTATTAATCTCGATAACTATGACATTATCCTTGGAACACCGTTCCTTTATCAACATAAAGTCCTGATTGGGTTCAATCCCTCTCGTGTGGCCATCGGATCTAATTAAGCATTGGAGATTCAAGGGCACCAGGTGGCTAAGATACCGTCAAGAATGGCAGATATTGTTGAGGATAAGCTCCATGAAATCCGAGAGATGTTGAAGTCGGAAGCGCAAGATCTCTGCAAGTCAGTACTAGAAACAGACTTGCCACCATTCCGAGCAGTAAACCACACAATACCGTTAGTTGATGAGGATAAGGTGTATCCATGGCGACCCGCACGATGTCCCGAAGCATTGAAGCCCTTGTGGCGAGAAAAGAAGGCGGCCTATGTGAAAACGGGTCGCTGGCGTGTGGCCACTGGGACAAATGCTTGCCCATTGTTGATCATCAAAAAACGTCCAGGACCGGATGGAAAAACAAAGATCAGAACTGTTGTGGACAAGCGCGCAATTAACGCAAACACCAAGAAACTGGCCTCACCTTTACCGGATATAGAGAGCATCCTGCGGAACGTTGCTTCTCACAAGTTCCGGAGCATCCTAGATGGAAAAGACGCATATGAGCAAATACGCGTGGTGCCTGAGCATGTACACCGGACGCTGTTCACTACACCCGATGGGACGATGGAAAGCTTGGTTATGCAGCTTGGAGACTGTAATGGCGGAGCGACCTACCAGGCACTTATGAACCATATCTTTGCACCATATATCGGCGTCTTCATGGATGTGTACCTGGACGACATTGTGATATACTCAGATACAGTTGAAGAACATATCCAACACATACGGACCGTCCTGGACGTGCTGCGGGAGCAAAAACTGTACCTTAGCGCGGATAAGATGCGGTTCTTTGCGAAGGAACTCAACTTGCTGGGTAACATGATAAATGACCAGGGCATCCAGATTGATCCACACAAGGTGGACTCGATTGCGAACTGGAAGACGTCCACCAGTAAGGAACTGCTGGCTGGATTTCTTGGTACGGTTGGATT